>OZ038478.1:108421680-108454180 GCA_964036315.1 Acanthosepion esculentum
AAGCGAATGAGATTTATTTTTAAAAAAAACAATAATAAATGAACAGACCTGAAATTCGTTTAGAGAAAAAAAGCAAAGATATTTCCCATTTTGACATTCAAAGAGGTTCAATATTTCAAATATAATTACCGAAAACATGGAGGAAATTGCGTATAACATTTCTTTTTCTTTTTTTTCTTTTTTGCGTTTCTGACAGAACACAATGTATAATTGACAAAATGCAACAATCTCCATAATTGAAGATTTTCCGCAAGGAACTTAAGAAATTATGTAAAAGGAAGGTGACTGGCGTGGCAATCATTTACATAACACTGGGACAGACTCCGAAACCAAATTGAAAACGCTATTGGAAGTGTTAATCTGAGATCCAAGAACATTCCTACAAGAGGACACCTGAAAGCAGTGCAAATATTGAGGAAAGTACTAAAGAATTGAGGACATGTGTTGACAGCCTACTCAAACAACATTTGTGAAAAAAAAAGATCTGGCAGATAGTAGATGACGCCCTTTCGACAGGCGAAGAAGTAAATATATAAAATAAATGAACATCTGTAATATATTTGAGACTTGGGGGAAAACTGAAATGATTATGGAATATAAAGGTGTCAGTTGAAAATATTAAGACTGGCTCGCTTGGAACGATACCAAATTGAGATTCAATAAGAATAGAAGAAGTACTTGGATGAAAAGAAATCCTCCACAGATTATTTTGATCTTGAACAAAACCATAGTATACTTTCTCTTTCATTTTCACTTTCATTTTCATGCAGTTTCAAACAATGGCTAACGATTAGCTCTATCCACAAATTGAAAATTATTACATGAGCTTTTTAAAAACAATTAGGATCCCACAAAGCTGTAGGATTGTCACCTTGATTTTCTAGAATCAATTAATCTTTTATTTTTTTCAAGATTATATTTTTTCTTGCGCTTATTGACAGCATTAGCCAAATTTAGGTTTATACATTTTTAAGAATATTGTCTTGTTTTTATAATTATTTTATATAATTATTCATAAAAGTAACATTCATAGGAATATCAATACCTCAATATTTAATTTTACACAGCAAATATTTATTTTCAACATGATCCCCTCCCTTAGTAAAGTATTTAATTTATTAGTGACTATAATCACGTAGATTAAACGGAGAAAAATCCGATTAAAATACCGTGAAAATTACGATGCAGACAAAACTTTTCAATGTTCTTCGTGTTTTCTATAATTTTATTTATTTAAATATCAGCACCACGAGGATTTTCAGTTAGTTCATATGTTTGCACAAGATTATTCTTAGCCTACATTTTGATAATCTTTTGGCAGGATTGTAATGTATACGAAGCTATTCATTCACATTTATTTCCCTATAGATTGCGATGGAACATTTTTGTTTTCAATCATACTGTTTCTTTCTTTACGATGATACATCTGGTTTCCTGAATAGGAGATTTTGTCTGGTTGAAATCTCATCGCATTTTGCATGTTCCGATAATCTCCAATAGCATACGAAATCGTCACATCTTATTAATAGGAACATAAAAAATGCTCTCATAATTGGAAGAACCCGTATATCTTTTTATGTAATATTTAATCAGAATTTAAAAAAAAATAAAATTAGCGATTTAATAAATATTCCCTCTTACAGCAAACACGAATGTTATACACGTATATTTAAATTCGTTGTAGAGGTAATATGAAATTCAGTCGTATATTATATAAAATAGGGATATAGATTAATACTGATAATTATAATATTTTATTAATAAACAAAAAAAAATGAAATAATTCAATTAATTTTTTAGATGTTCATAATAGATATACAGTAAACTGAAATGATGGATAAATATACAGATTTAGCCAGAAAAGTGAAGACGTTGGGGAACATGAATGTATTAGGGCAAGATACTATCTGTAAGCTGGGATGGCTTCAGATGAGCTTGTGAAAAAGAATATAGAAATTTTAAATCTGGGAAAGATTGTGTACATCCACCACTAAAAACGACAGCTTTGTTTGAAATGGCAGGGATACTGAGAAGCGTAATGGATTAATAAGTATACTTTTTGCCACAACAGTTGCGCTGTAAGTTAAGCTCAGGCAGATGATAACTCAGTCGATGTTTTTACCTCCAAAAACCTATATGACCAGTATCAAGTATTCCGTCTCTCATCTAACCTAGCTGTAATATCACAGTATGGGAAATCTGGCTTCTAAATTTCACTACCACAAAATCAAACTCGCAACTTTTCACTATCAGCGAACTGAACCTGAATTCGCATAAGTCCCGATGACTGACTGAACTCTCATAAAGGCTGCTTGCTTCAATGGGCTATTTGGACTAAAGTTCAAACCAAATCTCAAGTGGAATATATATATATATATATATATATATATATATATATATATATATATATATATATATATATATATATATATATATATATATATATATATATATATATATATGATATTTCGCTAATGATGCAGGGAGCTTGATCGGTTCTTTATAACGTTTTAGGAAGTAGTTGGCTCCATCTGCATTCCTCTATATTTGTAATGTTGATATCAGATAATACATGAAATGTGGTGCCATACCTGTGCCACTCAATCCCCATTCTGCATATGCGACAGAGTTAAAAATGCTTTAAACGATTGACTCGTGGCTTGAAGACGTTAAAGTTGTAATGTGTAGGGAAACACCTTTGTGATAATTTTTGTGAGAAAAGATATTTCATAATTTTTAACACAGTTTAATGAATGGTGAATCGATTGCGTAGAGGTTCTCTACGCAATCGATGTGGCCCCTTCTATTAGTAAAGGTTTGAACCGGTAGAAGTAAAGATTGAAGCGCTACTAAAAAGTATCATTGGTAGTGGCGATAGGCGTGCAAAATTGTGTATATGGGAACTGTAAAGTGTGAACAAAAATGCGTATAAGTTATAAGATTGCTGCAAATTATGTTAAAGTAACAACGATATATGTCAATGGGATCAGTTAATGAAAGTTTGATGAATGTTATATATTGATAAATTTAACTATCAAAATACAAGGACGTTGAAATGAAAACCTCAGAAATGTAGGACATGAGGACATCAACAATGACTATTGTATTTGGAGCCCTCGATTTAATCGGAAAAGTTTCTGGTAGGCTGATTGAACGGATCTCTGGTAGCTCAAACATTAAAGAAATACAAAAAATTGTACTCACGAGTAGACCTAACATTTTACGAAGGGCTTTATCTATGTAAAATATCTGTGATATTAGTTTTTTTTGTGTGCTGTTTTTATTTCAGAAAATGCTGAGTAGAATATGATGCCATTTCTGTCCGTAGGTCTCTGGCTGGGATAGGGAAGAAATCACCAGAAATCAAAATAATAATAATAATGTTAATAATACTGTTAATCAAATAACGTTTTTGTCTTTACTATAACACTTAACATTATTCACAAATAATAGTTTATCTTCAATTTAGTTTGCTTCTTACGACCTGACACACTCCAACCAAATTATTATCACCATGTTCACTGAAAGAAATAATAAGCTGAATTGCTAATTTATATATTTCATTAAAATTTTACCAACGTCGGTTAATACAGATTTTATTCTGAAAAGATTGACTTGCATGAACAAATATGGGAGTATAAATATATCTGCACACATATAACCGAAAGCAAAATGGCTTATATATTAAATGTAATTTTCCGACTTTTATTAATTTCACTTAAAATACATATGAATGTACCGACATTTCCGAGTCAATTCTGAGATACGGTAGTCGTATTAATATTTATCTATTATATATTTAAATACAAGTGCATATTTTTAAGATGCACACCACTATACATGTATGTAAATGGAAAACATATTCTAAATTTCTGTCCATATATCAATAGGATTTAATGCGTAGTGATTAACGGGGAGGGTTAATAGATTTCAAATTTTATCCGTGACCCATTCTTTGCTATCGTACAAATACTGTCCGAAAAGTGTGAATGCTCAGTTTTACTACAATGTAAGAAATTATAGAAAGATAGAATGGGCTCTAGAAAAGTCGGAATTCAAATCAGGTTTGGGATTTGCACTGGAAACTACGCCGATAAAATGTACATTGTACGGACACGACAGCAGTAAAAAATATCGCAATTCTCCACCTGAAAATCGACACTTTTAGCATACATAACAATTTACACATGTAGCAAACCTCTGTTGAGTAAATGTTTAGCTAACTAGATTGGTTTCATAGGAAAATCTATTCAGTGTTACTTTGGCAATTATGGAATAAAATCAAGTAGAATAAAGTTTCCATTCTATTTCACAAGTAGGAAAATCTTATGGAATTTTAAAAGATCAAAAACGCCTCATTTTCCTCTATAGCAGATATCTTGATATCAACGCGTATAACATCCCAAATACTGCCGAAAAATTTGTAGATATTCAAAATGAAAAGTAATCATATGTAAGTGTATATATATATATATATATATATATATATATATATATATATATATATAAAAGTGAACATAGAGGTCAACACTTCGAGGCGACAGTCCGTTTCATGCTAGTGCAATCGTCAGGCAAATAGTTGCCTGACGATTGCAATAGCATGAAACAGACTGTCGCCTCGAAGTGTTGATTTCCATGTCCACTTTTATATTTACACACGCTCTATCTCTGATATTGAGCACTTTATCCCATAAATATAGCACACTTTAAGACTATATTTCTTCATATATATATATATATATATATATATATATATATATATATATATATATATATATATATATATATATATATGTGTGTGTGTGTGTGTATATATATAAGGAAAAACAGTCGTATTAAAAATCCACAGATCTTTATCATTTAATTTTTCAAAAAGTGCTCGATACAACTTAGAGCATAATATTTTAATAATACTTTTATTTAAAAAATATTTTACATCGCGACACGGAAATTTCTTTCTTTCGGAGCTTTAAATTTGTTCCGTTATTAAGTAATGTTCGGAATTTTTTATGAAAATGATTTACTTTTTAAAATAGAATGGCATTTTATTGATGCTTTAAGAAGTAGGGTGCAAAAGATTTCAACATTTTATGGGTATGTTCTCGTTGACCAATAAAAAGGCAGGTCAAAGCTAATGCAGAAAAGTGAAAAATATAGGTTAGATGTTAGGTGTGTGTGTGTGTGTGTGTGTGTGTGTTATTCATACTTGTCTAGATGAACTGTCATTTTTAGATGGTTCAACATTACATCTGGTTAAGAATATAATTTTAAAAATTTAAGTAATGCTGACCCGACAATTATGAATAACATACATACAACTAACCTCTAACCTATATTTTTCACTTTTTTTCACTTGCGATGCAGATTAATGGTATGTTGCGTTTGGCTTATTTCTTATTGATTACATACATGCCATACTACATCTCATTAACTTTTACACACTTTAGCTTCCAGAATGTTTATCACACTTATTTGAATATTATCTCTTACTTCATTACACGTGACACGTATCTAACAAATCTAATCTGCGTTTCTGTTTTTTATCATATTTATCATTTTTATCATTTCTATCTTGAACTCTGATGAAACTTCAATAAAGTAAAGCATATTAGATTAAGGTCTGTCTCTTACTTGTTCTTTTAGGTATGGGTATGATAAAAAATATATATATATATGCATGCATGGAACTCTATTGACAATAGGACCATATGTTTACATGCAGTGTAATGTGTTGTGACTAGTTTGAAATGCAATTTTGTTGAGTGTGCGTGGCTTTGTTTAAATGTAGATAGCCTTCAATATCTGAAAGTTATTTATACTGTGTGTATGTGTGAACATTGTTGTGTTATCAAATAATATATTTTTAATATTATGTACATGGATATGTTTTTTTAAGAAATGTTGTTTAATTGAACTAAGATAAGATAGGTGACAAGTATGTCTAAGGGAGTAAACCAATATATTGAATGGGTTTATTATTAGTGTCAGGGATACAATCAGTGAACGGGCATGGGAATTGATAATTAATATTTCGTTCTCTCACGTCAGAGGACCGTACCACGAATTTACTACCTGCTTCTGCTATTCCGCGACCGTTACCGTCGCATAGCAATCTTCTATGTCGATATAATAGTATATAATCTTTGATGGTGAATATCTTTGTCTAAATGTCCATATAACCTATCTGAAAATGGTTCAAGTTAGCCGAAAGCTTTGATAAAGGAACAGCATTAATAAAAACATATTAAAATTTTGGACAGTGTTTATCTTATTTTCTCCTGAAAGCTTAAAACGGCTCATGATCAAACATAATAGACATTCCTGTTATATTTAACCATATGATTGAATATGGAATAATGTGTGCAGGCCAACAATCATATCTAGATTTGGTCGACGATTAGATGTGATTATCTCTGCTTTGCTTATTGTAGAACAAGCATTTTTTTCTGAAATATGTAAAACACCTCTTGCAAGTTATTGGCGTGTCATGTGAAGACGATCCTCTGAAGAAAGAAATATATAATTGAACGCTTCAGAAAGATGGACGATGATACGCTTAGTATATCATTGTGCTATTCTATCATTTGCGCCTTGAATTCTAACCGATTAGTGAGATATTTTACGTTTTGTATGAACAAATTACTATTCGGAGATGTTCTCGCTCAAGTATGAATCGGTATTTCAATAAACAGGCACCGAACATATTTTTAAAATATGTCAGGAAGATACATTTTTAGTGCACATGTGTGCTATATTTGTCATCTGAATGTATTTGTCTTATCCTTGAGTTTTACATGCACTTAGTACAAAGTTAAAATTGATTTAAGAAGCCCAACCACAGGATGGAAGGGAAAAATTGAATTAATTTAGAATTTTATTTTATTTTATTTAAATTTAATTTATTTTCAAAAGTCATGCTGTGATTATTTTAACGTGCATGCAAAATAAAAAAAAGAGAACAACACTATTAAAATTCTTTGTAGTTACTAATTGTCGCACCATTTATCGGACAGTATTTTTACATTTGTTTTATATGTTAATTGATTTGAGTTGGCATTTTATTGAAGTTTTCTTGGTTTAGTTTATCATTGTTCATTCTTTGGTTTATTTCGTGTAAACGCCTTCCAAATAAAACTGAAAGTTCACTCAATGAGTGAAATAGGAATAATGACGAGACAAATGACACATATATTCAAGTACATTTACCCCTCAGATGATCAGGAAGGTTCGTTTATTAATACTGTGTAAACTGAGAGACCTGCTCAAACATTTTTTCAACCTCCTTTTTATTCGTAACGAAAGAGTGAATCGTGGAAAATATATTGAAATAGAAAGAGAAGAAAAACAAGAGCCAGAATCGAATTTATGTTAACAACTCTGTATTTTTCTATTTCTTTACAAAAGTGAAATGCCAAATGTAGACAGAAAGGATATTTCTGAAATATGACACCATGCAAATTTTGGCATTTGTGCAAAGACTTCCACATCATGGTGTGCAAAATGACCCAGAGTTATTTGAATATAAAATGTAAAATTTAATCACGGAACTGTTTCTAATTGTTGAAATTTAACTTTAAACAGTTTGTAAATTTAAGGCTAAAAAGTTATGAATTCATTTACCAATAGGAAACTCTTATGTACAAATAATGCATATATATATATATATATATATATATATATATATATATATATATATATATATATATATATATATATATATATATAAGAAAAAAACTTAACACATCATCGAAAAATTCGGTAAGAAATTTAATCCAGCAGGTAATATTTTAATACCTGCCCATCAGACCGAAATTATAAAAGATTATCTAAGCAATATGTTATAAATTATTTAAAAAATCAATTACACGAGAACAAGAAGTAAAGACTAAATTACTTGACCTAGAAATGTTTTTCTGAGGATTTATAATATTGAAGAGTGGAGTGGAGGGAAAGAAAAAGAAGAAGCAACAATGAACATGGGTGGGAGGAAGACAAATGACAGCGAGTGAAATACGTTGGAATTAAATCAAAATTTATATCCTCATCATCTAATTTACGTCAATATAATAACAATCATCCTCATCTATATAAGAAAAAGGTGTGAAAATATATATGATATATCAAACACCTTAAATTTAATATATCAAATTCATCTTCATAATTATAAAATACATCATATATATATATGTATATGTGTATATATAAATATATATATGTGTATGTGTGTGTGTGCGCGTGTGTGCGCGTGTGTGATCAATGTATATACATATAAAGAACATTTTGAACAACATATTTAAACCATATAACAAAGACAATGAAACGTTAACTCCAATCATACCAATCCAATAATTAGACAATTCCTACCGTTGTAAATACAGTTGCGGCCAAAATGTTCAGAACGGCATTGTTTTCGTCAGAAAAGTAGGTATCAGTTTTGTCAAAGTTGTGTTATATTCTATAATTTTCACAGACAATAAATACGATATTAATTGTTATTGTCTGAGGTTTTATTATTTGTTATTTGTTATTGTCTGAGATTTTGGTGTAATTTGAGTTGATAATACAAAAAGTTATGGATGATTTAGTGATTTACTGCAAAACCCATAGTATCCAAAATGATCAGAACGGTTGAAAAAATAACAAAATAATAAAAAATGACAGAGAATACTGGAATTATTTAATATTTAGTTTGAAGCCCTTTAGCTTCAATCACACTTTGACATCTTCGATTGCATGAGGAAATTAAATTTTCAATTTCTTGCTGGGTGATCTTATTCATTTCTTCCTGAATAACTTTTGTATTATCCTCTCAAATTATACCAAAATCTCAGACAATAACAATTAATATTGTATTTATTGTCTGTGAGAATTATAGAATGGAAAAAAAATTTGATAAAAACTTATACCTACTTTTCTGACGAAAACAATGCCGTTCGGAACATTTTGGCCGCAACTGTACAATATTCAATAGATTATCTTTTAACAATAAAATTTTCTATGAAAATGGAAAATCTTATAATGATACTTTTAAAAAACGTGGCTGTAACGAAAGATTATTTTCCCTGGAATCTTTAAAAGGTACTAATAGAAATAGAAATGTACATAGTAAAAGAAAAGTTATATGGATTAACCCTCTTTTCTTCAAACTAATCTGTCTGCAGACATGGCACAGTGGATAAAAACGTTAGTTAGATACAGTGACAGGACCTGAAGAGTGTGAGTTCAAAATCCTGTTTAATGCGATGGAGAACATGGAGAGGGGAATTAAACAGGAGATAACTGACAACTGACATCCTTTAGACATGGCACGGGGAACTAGAACTGTCTACACCAGTGAGCGAAATAAAGGGTTCAGTTCGACATTCCGACCACCTGAAAAATGCGGGGTGTACAACGGCCGAAACGTAATAAATATGGCGACAAAATGAGGACAAGATTCCGGTAATGATACCAGTGTACATAATACCTCATCTCAGAAATACACATACACGCACGCACGCACGCTCACACACACACACACACACACACACACACATATATATATATATATATATATATATATATATATATATATATATATATATATATATATATATATGAGTGTGTGTGTTTGCTTTTGAAGTTAGTAATAATACATATCGGTTGGTTTACTTGGCTTATATAAAACTGAAAAAAATTAAAAAACTCTGAGGAAATATACAGATGCTAGTTTCCCAATATATATATCCGACTAAAACCTTGTATGATTTGGCACTGACAGGACATATTGAAATTTAGATCTACGAAAAAGTAAGTTGGGTAGGGCTGTTATCGCCCATGTCCTGAATGGACGCATCACATAAAAAAGAATAGAAAAAAAAGAATTTAATTGATTTTTACGTCCAGTCTTCGCCGTATTTCTTGGCTATTTTCATCAATTTGGCCTGTCTGCGTCCGCATAGGTAACTCGGTAATTACTGTTACGGGCACCTTCTGAGGAACCGAACTCTTGTTTATTTTGATGAACATTTCTACTGAGAGTAATTATTTTGAATATTTTGTAAACAAGGGCTGTCAGGGATTTTCTTTATACTGTTGTCCTTGGATTTTATATCGTATCCAGATCTTCAAATTTTATACAAACATTTTTTTGTAAATTCATGATCTTTATATTTACATATAATGTCATAATTCTTAACATATACATTTTTAACTGATAGAACTGCCGTATTTTTGAGAAGTCATATTTTGTTTGCTGTCTTTAATCAAAGACTATTGGCAATTATTACATATTCTCCTATTCTTCCTTATCCTCATTGTTTTTTGTTGTTGTTGTGTTTGTTCTTCATCCTCCTCCTCTTCTTCTTCTTCTTCTTCTTCTTCTTCTTCTTCTTCTTCTTATTATTATTATTATTATTATTATTATTATTATTATTATTATTATTATTTCCTTTGATTTAGGTTGTATACTCAGGTTAGAAATGGCATTATGACATTTTCCACTGAGCAGTTTAAAAATATTTTACATAGATAAATGCTGTTATAATGTGTGGGCTGTACTTGTGCGAACAATTTTTGCTATTTGTTTTAGACATGTGCTACCAGGCATCCTTTCAATTGGAAACTTTACCAATCAATCCAAACGCTCCAAGTACAACTGGAATTGTTGATAGTATCATGTGCCACATGTTTGAGATTTCGATAGCAAGATCCTTTTATTTCGATAGTTTTTGAAGACGCTCAAAGATAGATTACAGTCTGCAGGAATTGCCATGTCAATAAGAAGACAGATTTTGCCTTTGCGATCTCTGATCACGACGTCTGGGCAATTAGCTTTGATTGTTCTCTTTGTATGTAAAGTCCCATGAAATTGTCACAGGTCCTATCTCCGTACCCGGGTCTGTGTTGTGTTCATACAAATATTTTGCAGTTTCCTTTCCGTAAAAGTTGCAGATTTCCCAATGCAGATATTGCCCTTCTCTGCCAGGCCGAATTTTACATTCAGAGGATGTTAATACTGCGCAAACTGATACAAGATGATCAGTTGCTTCTGGATGTTTATCATATAACCTGAATTTTGAGCTAACACAATTATTCAGTATGTGTGCTTGGCAATTTCTACTTAGTAAGAATTTGTCCTGTGCAGCAAGAATAAAACTTTCGGTTTCAGCCTTTAACCCTACACTGCTTGTTTTTTACGCGCAGACAGTGAAGCTGTTTATGTTGCCATCGTTTCTATATCTGGTTGGTTACATTTGTCTTTGCTTTCTTTTTTAAGTATTTTCCAGCTGTTGTCGGTGTATTATTATTTACTTACATTTCTTCACCCATTTGAAACTCCATTTTGAACTTGTGAGCTTCCTTTATTGCTGAAAATACTTTCTTAATTCTTTCATGCACTTTGCCACAGATCATCGTTTAGTCTTCTGTAGTTTCCAGGTATCTTTGGTGTAGTTTTGTAATACAGTTCTAGTTGAACTAATCATCTGCCTCCTTCGGATCTGGGCACATACAGACGATCAACATCAGCTGGGGATAATTCATGCGTTGACAAGTGAGAAGCTTTCTCGTTTTGCGGTCCATTCGCTTAATATCAGCTGTGGTCTAGTTAAAGATACTGAAGCTTTATTTCAACACATAGACAGCCAAGGTGTTTATGGCTGATATTCTGTTCTTTACTTTTTTTAAAAATTCAGCTCACTCTTCAGTACCAAACACACAAGCCTGCAGTATTCATTTCTTACTTCCTTCATAATTTGGGTATTCTGTATCCCATCTCCTTCGCTAATGCCTAGATACCTATAGGCTTCATCTTGTTCCAGTTCCCTAATCTTTGTGACAAATTCTAAATCTAATGAGTGTGTTTCTATTATTATTATTATTATTATTATTATTATTATTATTATTATTATTATTATTATTATTATTTTCTCATTGAATGAATACACATGTTGTATGTGTTTGGTTACATTCAAAATGAAGTTACATTAAATTTTATCAATATTTCGGCATGCATTTTTTGCTTATTTCTAATTCCTTTCCCTAGTATCTTGAAACATTTCACACTGTTTCAATGACTACTAGACTATATTATTATTATTATTATTATTATTAATATTGCGTTGTTGTTGTTATTCTTGTTAGAAGATTTTATTTTCTGCTCAGTACAATCCCTTCGTGGACCAGTATCTCGTGATCTATGTCAAGGAAAATTAGTAAATATATGTATTTTGTTTACTCAAGATCTGATTTGAAATGATAGACAATATATGGAATATAATGTGTTTGTATTAATTCGCCTGCCAAAGAGTGTAATTCTTTCTTTAATAAGATTTCTCGAACATTCAAGCCGGTCGACGGTAAAATATGTATTTGGTTTAATAATTAAAAGTAGAGTCTACTAAAATAAGAGTATCCACTAAAAAAATGTTTAAAATGATAAATATGCCGGATAAATAAAAATCCATCACTTTCTATAGAAAATTCCTTTTGTTTAGGTATGGATGCACAACTGTACAGCTATGAACAAATTCGGGATATCTATGGCGAGAGAAGTTTCATTTAGAGTTACAATTTTGACTTCGATTCCGCTATTTGTCTTTGCACAGTTGTTCAGGGTGTGCGAGATTTCATGGCAATTAAGAGTTACGCAGGTTCGAATTCAGTTAGTGAAGGTATATATTTTCTTTAAGATAACTTTTCTTGAACATTCAGACAGGTAAACAAAATAAATCTTCCGTTTAATAAATAAACGGAGTGTTTTTTCAAATACGAGTATCCACGAAAAATAAAATTTATCCCCATAAAAATATTTTCTTTACAATGATAATTCTCCTGGATATATCAATAGACCCACAGAGCGAAATACTTAATAAAAAATCTCTCGAAACCGGAAGCTCCTAGGGATCTTCTATCTACTCTTGTTGTTTATAAATACCATGAATCCAAACATATTTGCTATTTCAGTTATTTTAATTCAAGATATTCTTCTTCTTCATACTACTACTAGTATGATTATTATACTACTAATAATAACAGTTTCCAGTAGTAGTAGTAGTAAATGAAGAAGAAATTGAAGAAAACATTCTTGATGTAGAAGAATGTTTCACGTTCATATATTATTTATGGCATCCAATCCTTTTATATTCATAGTCGCTTTTGGATATATATATCTAAGGTAAAATAAAATATTTTCAGAAAACACCTTTTCTCGCTGAAGCTATGCTATCCCTGATTTAATTTAAGTATTAAATCGTCGGGAAACGAGAATCAACCCGTTAAAACTACTTCAAATTAGCAGCATTCCAGTGATTCTCAACTGATAACGTGCGCCATGCGCTGCATTTTCTCGTTGACAACGTAATTAAAGCTGAACACAGAAATGTAAATGAGGGGAAGTCGACATTCCTATCTTCTGAATCGGTTAGTGAGTGCAGAAGAAATTATTTTAATGCAAGTAGAAAGACTCAAATTCATATTTGGTTGATAAACATTTGTTATACTGAACATGTGTACTGAGACCATCTTTTGTCAGAAAAGTAATTCCGCAATTTGTTTCGCGATAATATTTTAAACTGTAATATTGAAGTATTTGTCTCCATTGATACCAGAAAATAGTATTTGCTTATACATTGTTATTTCTTGTTTTTGGAGGCTTCCTACCCTGGTGGATGCCAATATAAAGTTAGGTAATATAATACGTTATACATAGGCTTATATTATGTGTGTTAATTACATAACTTTTTTTCTTCGGTTTAAATACATACACTATAATTAATACTTGTATCTTATCATGTGTAATTATGTATGAGTTCCTTTTACTGCTCCGTGTCTCCAGCTCCAAAGTTGTATGTTAAAATGATATATTTACTCTGTTGGAGCCACTGATATAAAATTTTATATACTCTTAATATTTATATTTCAATATAGATTGTTTTTACAGACTTTAAGATCAGAAGTTATTTTTTCATGCTCTAAATTCTGTGTAAGATAAAACGTGGAAAGATTCATTAAATTATAAATGTGTTTATTTGCATGTGACCATTTGATATTTGTTGGTACATGTAAATCTAAGAATTTTTAAATCATATCTGAACATCTGCTGAATTTTCTATCTTTTTGTAAAACAAAATTTAACTGAGACTTACATTTATTTCAAAATTATTATAAACTAAAACAACATGAAATGTTGTTTTTACAAACATATTTATCACAAATATGAATTTTGTAACACACAAGTTAAGCTTCATACACACACACAAAGACACATACACACACAGGCACACGCATATATAATGGAATGTTTTATCCATTTTTATGCATTCAAAGGTTATTATAATCGATCGTCGTATTTGAATTTATTTATTTTCATTTTTACTTTAAAAATTATTACGTCTGTCGACACGCACATTTGCGAAATCTCAAAAAGGAAAATGCAAGACAACAGTACGTGGACCGATAAACAAAATACACACTATGTAAAGGAAAACAGTAAAAATAGCACGTCAATTTATATAAACATATATACATGTGTGTGTACACATAGTGGGAAAAAACACGTGAATTTTGAATTTCAAAATATAGAGCGCTGCATAACGCAGTAAAAAGAATAATTGAAATGTTTTGAACTTACAGAAATATATATACAGATTCACAGACAATTTAACCTCCTGAAGATGGCCTCAGATGATACTGAATGTACTTGTGAAAATAAAATAATTATTTGAAAAAAAATTTAGGTATTTTTCTTAATCAATTTTCTAAGCTATCAAGAAATTAAACGGTGAACTTGAAAGGAACACAACCAAAATAAATCGACATCATATGTATAAATTATTTAACCAAACCTGTTTGAATATGCTGCCTATATACATACATGTATATATATAGGGGTTGGGAAAAATAATTGGAACAGCTGCAAATTCCACTCCTATATTTCAAAACCTATTATGTTAAGAACTTTAACTAAGACTTCGTAATTGCAGGTTATACCTAATGTAAATACGTTTATTTATCTAATTTACTCTCTTGGTCTTATTTATTTTTAGAATTTAGTAAAATTTAAGCTTAATGCGTGACCTCTCCGAGTTCGAAAAAGTGCAAATTGTTGAAGCTCGCATGGCAGGAGCCTCAATCACTAATGTTGCTGATGTGTTTGTTTTTTCAAGAGCTACCATATCAAGAAGTATGACGCAATTCGAGAAACAGGGCAAAACCTCTAGCAATTCGGGCTGGACTTGCAAACGAACTGACAGGGACCAACGTGCATTGAAACGCAATGTGGCAAAAAACCATAGGACTACTGCGGTCAAAGAGACTGCTGACTTGAATAATCATCTGTATATACAGTTTCTACTAAACTGTTTATCGTGAGCTCCATAAGTCTGCATATCATGGAAAAGCCGCCGTAAGGAAATCTCTTCTCCACACACGCAACATTCAGAAGAGGTTGAAATGGTGCAGAGATCACAATGTCTAGTCTGCAGACCAATTGAAGCAAGTCATATTCTCAGACGAGTCCAGTTTTTCTCTTTTCCCATCGTCAGTGTGAGTTTATGTGTGGAGGCAGCCCAAAGAAGTTTACAATCCTGACTGCCTTCATCCAACAGTGAAGCATAGCGGTGGATCAGTGATAGTTTCGGCCGCCATATCATGGAGATGCCTCGGTCCAATAGTTGACCTGCATGGTAAAATCAACATCAAAGATTAACTGAACATTTTGGGAAATCATATTCATCCAATGGCCCAGACTTTATTCCCTGATGTATTGGAGCATTATCGTCTTGGAAGATGCTTCCAAGACGATAATGCTCCAATACATAGCGCTCGAGTGGTTAAGAATTGGTATGAAAACCATGAAATTGAGCAAGAACACATGGAGTGGCCTCCTCAATCTCCAGATATCAATATTATTGAACATTTGTGGTGCATTTTGTAGTGACATGTTAGGAGCCGCTGTACTCCACCGTCGTAGAGCTGGAGCAGGTATTAATGGAAGAATGGCTGAAAATTACTTTGGATGAAATCAGGAATCTGTGTGATTCCATTCCTAGACGTATTAAAGCTGTATGTGAGGGTAAAGGATGATCAGCTCCATATTAAATAAATTTTCTTTGAATTTAACAAGTGCTTCAATTAATTCGTCCAACTTATGTATATATATATATATATATATATATATATATATATATATATATATATATATATATATATATATATATATATATATATATATATATATATATATATATATGTATGTATGTATGTATGTATGTATTTGTTAGGAAGGTATGTTTCATTAAGAAGGGAAATAGAGAATTGATTATTGTTAGGGGGTGAAACACACTGAATTGAACGGTGTGTTTTATTTTTTTACAAAATAATCGCTGGTCTCTTTTCTTGGAGTTTATTTATGGGGAGAGACTTTCGTTGCCTCTAAATATATTTCGATGTAAGCAACAAGTGTGTTTTACTGAGATTTAGAGGAAATAGTATTTAACCCATAAGTGTTTAATGTTATTAATAAGTGATGGCGGATATAAACATACCCCCAATTAAAATTAAGATAAATTAGTTGAATGATAGATTCATAAATTGTGAGTAATACCGAGACACCCAATGGAATAAATAATGCTGTCCAACACATATAAATTTATACATACACATACATGTGCGTTTACAGATAAATACATATATGTGCAAACATACCCACACATATATACACATATATGTTATGTAATTTTGAAACTGTTCCGATGTATACATTTCGTAATTAGATCTTTCATTTGTTTTAATAGTTTGCCTTGATTTTTGTATTTTATTATCCTGATTTTCTCTTCTAAACATAGCCTGCACCTATCTCTTAAACTATTTGGGGTTTTCGCGAAACCTATAACAACTTTTTCCTTCAATTCTCAAAATCTTTATGAAAGGGTCGTTTGGTGTTTTGAGGTTGGATTAGTAAATGAGAGTATATGTGTATAGGTTCTCTGCTTCAATTCTCCTTCATAATACCAATATAACTATTATGATTTGTCATATTTACTATAGGGGTGATGGTTGTCTGGTATAGTGGATCTACATTTGCCCCTGACTGGGCAGTTTTTCTTAATTCTAAAATTACGGGGTGGGGAGTAATTATTATGGGAATTAATAATTTCCTACATATTATTAGTGCAGGGGAATATAATTTTAATAGACTTCCTGTTGAATATCTTATTTAGAGGATTTTTATGGAAGTATTTAGTTATTAATTTTAGAAAGTACTGTGCGATATAAATACTTGGCAGTTAAGGGCTGAAGACGGCTGGTGTCGAGCCAGCTTGAAATGGACTATAGCCATGTGAAGCAATTTTAGTTTTGCTCTAAAAATATATATGCTCTGTTATAATAAACACATTGAGCTCTCTATGGATCAAAAATTAAAAATTTGATATTACTGGTATCAATTTGTATTATATACCAACGGATCTATATATGAGTCGGTGGTGTTAGAGTGGCTAGAACGTTCGCTATCTGACAATGGAACCCGGTTTTGTATCTCATATGGACGATTTGCTGTCATGTTATTGTTCAAATGAGAGTGGCCGAAGACCATGCTACAGGCTGATCGAAGCATTCTGAGTGGAATTTGGTAAAACATTTTAGAAGTTGTCTATCTAGCACGAAGGCAAAAGGCATCGTGACCGAGGGTTGAAAAGTACTCACGTTATTCAATCTGTTGAGCATGTTAGATTATGGTCACTCTTCCAGAAAATCTAACTAATCCCCGCTCAGTGTAGTTGTAATATAAACCGGCGGTGCACTGTGTGGCCGTTGAACAAACACAAATGTGTCTGCCAAGCTATTTAGCAGAAGTGTATGTTTGAAATATAAGCAGCTAGCCATTATATATGTGGCGGGGTATCTAGGTGCTTGTGTATGTGTGTACGGGTGGTTGTTATCATATGATATAAAAGACTATAACAGGTAGTTAACTATCTACCTAAATTATGAATCATCAGACTGGTCTAATACATATTATTACTTTAAGACATGCTCTAAATTTCAGCATTTACATTTGGGATATTTTTAACGCATATTTTTTTCTTTCCGGATTGTATGTTGGCTAATAGATATTTATGGCGTGTAAACTTCCCAAAATTAGTTTGGATCTTTTATTTTATATCTGGAAAGGATTTGGGAACATTATTATTGCCAGTTTTCCTTCCGGGAACAATTTGTAAAGTTAGCTCTCTCATATGTATGTATAGTTTATCTACACCATGTATAAAATTGCTGTATTTACACATGTTATATTAAATATAACAGACAGGAAAAGCCGGTTATGGATTTTGGTAATTTTCCCCTGTTTCGTATAACTCCTCTGATGTCGGATGAAAACTGGTAAAGGAACTTGCAGAAATAATGTTTAATGACAGGAAACATTTCGACAATCGTTTGTAATCTGGAAAGGAAACAGGTAGACATACATATATATATATATATATATATATATATATATATATATATATATATATATATATATATAGGCCGTGGAACATGCATACAAAGCGCAAAACACTTTGTTACAGCAAATAGCCGATCCGTTTTGCAGACAACTGCTCAATCACATTTGTATTCGGTCAAACCCATCAGTCCGTCCTGTGGTTCATAACTCAAATGTGCGGAGCGAATCTTAATTACATTTTTGATAGAGACAAAGTATAAGCCGACGTAATGGAATGTTTGAAAATGGGTGTTATTTTCGGAAAGATAACATTCTAACCACTTGGCCATACATACATAAATAAAATACATAGATACATACATATATACATGGATATTATTACTTTATACAACATATATTCTAGATACACGTGCTTCAGGAGATACACCGTTTCATTTTTTTCAACAGTGGAAGTTACTTCCACTGTCCTGTGCATGTGAGAGTTATTTGCTCAACTACAGGTTTTCATTAGTTATAAGAGAAATAAGTTCAATTACAACTTCGATCTTAAGAAGGCAACACATTAAAAGAGAAAATAATTTACTTAGACTGAACGTTCTTGAGAAAGCAACTAGCGATTTTTGTCAAAACATAAACATATGTTCCGGATTTAAAATAAAAATAAACATACTTCTATAAAGAAATACTACTTCCTCAGATTTACAAGGACGATCATTTAAATTATTTAAAAAAATGAAAAGAAAACGATTAAAATGAAAGTTACTATTTAAAATAAATAAATATATGAAATATTTAACAAATAATTCAATTATGAATAATAAATGTGTTATAAAATAAATACATATATATATTTGTACGTATTTGTTTTATAACATATATATGTATTTATTTTATAATATATATATATATATATATATATATATATATATATATATATATATATATATATATATGAACAAATAAGAATACAAAAATTCAACAAATAGATAACATTCACACATTTTCGTTAATTACACATTACATTTTAACACATTTGTGTTGTTTGTCCATAGTTAACCTTTTTTTCCAATATATATATATATATATATATATATATATATATATATATATATATATATATATATTGCTACAGTTTTTTGTTTGTGATGATGTAGCCCCAGGCTACAATGTTCTAAAAGAATATTAGTCGCTTAAATCTATATTAATCACTCGATTAATGCAAGATTTAATAATTAATTTTAGAAAGCGGTTATATACAGCTGATATTTGACGCCAAACATTACAACTCTATGAATATTTCAATCTAGGCTTTTAAAAAACTTGGCTCGATTTTTCAGGCTTATGTTTTGGTTTTGTATAAAAAAGTATTACTTTTTAATAATAGTTTTGATTATTTTTCTATACATCGGACCATTTTCCTGTTTCCAATGTAAGTATAGAGATTATCGAAATGTGAATAATTTGGGTTTTACTTAGCCTCGATCACAGAGCTGTTTTGCATTTACCATGCCAGTTTCAACATTCTTCAAATATAACGAATTCTAGCCTCGAATCGTTTCTGTTTACTGTTCGATATCTTCATATGTCATTGTGTATCAGTTCATTCTGTTGTATCGTTTCATTTATGCAATATATGCACTATGTTTGCTCCGAAATTTGATGAATTTCTATTGATATGTGGATGCACGTTTATTAAGCTTAGTGCTTGTGGCATCTGAGGTTGAATGTTTTAACAGTTTTTGTTTATGTGACATTTGTTTTATTGGGAAGGATTTGGCATATTTTTCGTTATTTTGTGATAGTTGTCGGTGATATGATAATAAAAGATGTATATTGAACATACACTAACACACGCACAAACAAAAAGATACACTCAAAAAAACACCCACACACTCCCATACACACACTCACATATATAAATTTGAGAGAAATTAAAATCATAAGTGTTTCAGTCACATTCACAGCTGAAACTGTCTGAAAAGATGCTGTGTCTCCTATGTTGAACAACCTTAGCCAATAAATATAACATATTTAAACAATATGCCTCTTTTTCTCTTTCCCTTTCTTTATCTATATGCAGTTTCTTCTTTTTGCACTTCCTACATATATATATATATATATATATATATATATATATATATATATATATATATATATATACACACACACACACACACATATACATATATATATATATATATGTGTGTGTATATATATATATATATATGTATATATATATATATGTAAGTATGTATATGTAATTGTGTAAGTGTGTTTGTAAATTTAAACTTTACTATAGCATTTGCCCGTATACGAAATACACGCATATATATATATATATATGTTTATATATATATATATATATATATATATATATATATATATATACATACATATATATATATATATATATATATATATATATATATATATATATATATATATATATATATGGAGAGAGAGAGATAGAGGGAGAGAGAGATGGAGAGAATGGGAGCGAGACACAGAAAAAAGATAGATAGATAGATAGATAGATAGAGAGAGAGAGATATATTATGCATGTCTTCATATTTGGTAGACATTTTTTTAGAAATTACTACTGACATTTTCCTGCAAATGTTAGTTCAATAACGCTGATTTGTTGACTTATTCTAATATATACCTTTTCCCCACTATATCTGTATATGAGGTTTTATCACATGACTTTTTGGTATTCACTGCAGAATTTTCTAAATTAAAGTGAATTTGAAAATATTCGAATCCAAATATTAGCAACGCAACCTCTCGAGGTTTTCATCAGTCTTGTTGAATGATTCTTGAGTCATAACCTATAAAAGGTAATTGAATTTTTAAAAGGTGTATAGATTTTAAATCATTTCAACTACGTTCTTTGATTTTTTTCGTGCCTTTGCCGAGTATTCATACATAATGTAGCGGAAGATGTCATACACTGGCAGGTTTCCCAATATATGACGTCACTATTGGGAGGAGAAGATAAATCTTAATCTACGCGCTGTCTCATATCCATGATCACATTCATGCACGTATTCGAAGATATTCATACATTATCAATCTCTCTCTCTCTCTCTCTCTCTCTCTCTCTATATATATATATATATATATATATATATATATATATATATATATATATATATATATATATATATATATATATATATATATATATCGGTGCAAATCCTAATATGTTAACTTATATGAAGAAAGTCCTCTTCTTCTTCTTCTTCTTCTTCTTCTTCTTCTTCTTCTTCTTCTTCTTCTCTGCGCAATTCTCTGTCATTGGTAACACTTAATAAATTTCGTATTTTTCTATCTCTACTAAAACCTGATCTGTCACCCATTTACATTTTTTGGCAAACGATCGTTAGATAGATTATACCCTATTTTTCACTGCCCTGCTTCTCTCCAATATGGTCTGTGAATGCCAAATTTTACAAGCACTCATTTCTCATTATATGACCTGGATATTTGAACTATCTCTTTCTCATGTTTCTATTTTCTTCAAAGATGCTGTCCATGGTATTATCAGCGTCATTTATTAGAACCACTAGCGTCTCAATTTACTTCTTCATTCCTGTGGAGTTTGTTTAGTGATATATAGGACAAGTAATATTACATAATAGTCAGTATACTTTTCTTCGTCTCTAACGAAATTATCCCTTTTTCTTAATACTTTACTTTGATTTTGGGATGTGACTTTAGCTGTCCCAATCCGATTTCAGATCTCAGTGTTACACCTTCCATCCAGTTAAAACAAATTACTTTGATTTCTTATATGTAATTTGTAATTAGCATGTTGTTCTGAGAAATATATAATCCGTCTTTTTGCAGTTGACTTTTAGTTTGTTTCTTATCGCTTTCTTTCGCGGTCTTTGGTTACCTAACAGTTCCACCTGTTCTTTGTATTGTACTTATTGGATGTAAACTGGTTTCTGTTTGCGTTATTGCATATTTTTAAAATTTTTCGAAAATTTTGCGCCGCTAAATGATTATTTCTGTGTTAAATTTTAATTGTCCATTTGCTGTGCTTCTTGAGAATAATTTTATCATTCTGTATGCATCCGAACATCAATATAATGAAGAAATAAACGAATGTGCACGATGTTTACACAAAATTTCACAAGCTGCGATACTATCAGCGAATTTTGGTAAAATATTAAGCAGGCACAATTAGATTTTTACCGGAAGTTTTATATGAAAATAAGTAAGCAGTGTTCGTTGGAATAATATCATTTGGTTCAGAGTTCCCCCATATATATATATATATATATATATATATATATATATAGAGAGAGAGAGAGAGAGAGAGAGAGAGAGAGAGAGACAGAGACAGAGACAGAGACAGAGACAGAGAGAGAGTCAGACAAACGGAAAGAGAGATTCTCAATGAACTCAAAAGAAATCTCCAAACCTTGCATATAGATGTTAGTCACTTTCCACATGATGTGACATGGCTTCCGCAATATTTTCTATAACTATTTCCATGGATATTGCTCTAACGAGCTCTCTTCATTGGTAAGTCGACCGCATAAATTTAATCGTACTGATAGATTGGCTGCTAGATCTCATCGTTTTTTTCTGTTGAAATTAATCGATATAACCGGTTGTTGTCCCGAGTGTCACACCAACATTGTCCAAACCATGTAACAGCAAAATTGTCCCATTGTGAATTTAAGATCTGAAACTTTTTATCATGGAAATGATTGACGATATATTAATGGAATTATCCGAGGTTTTTATAACTCTATTGGACTATACATTGAGCAATAAGTAAGTATAATTACTGTCCAAAATTAACAGAAGAGTCTTCATGAAATCGATCATAAACGAAAATGACATGTCCATCATTAATTAATCATAGCTAAGGATCGGAAACTCATGAAGTATTGAAATAAATTAACTTTCTAACTTTCTATCCTTGAGTAAAAATGTGGCTGTCAGGTTTCACGTAAGATTTCCTTTTCGAGACTTTTTCAATACTCCTTGTACTGTCATAGCTGAAACTCCTCTTACACGTGCCAAACGTCGTATGAATGAAGTTGGATCTTTTTAAGTTGATTTCTTTAGTTTTAAGTTGAAATGATGAACCCTCTTCCAGCTGTAGCCTCCTGATTTAGTTTTCTTCTCGACTCTTCCATCTTTTTTTAAATTATTCACCGTTCTCTTGATAGTTTTTAAATGTAATTTGAAGATGGAAGCCAGAGTATGAATGATGGTACTTTTACTGAGGAACTAAAGGGTCTTTTTCCTCTCACCATTGCTCATTTGGGAAGAGAGTGGGTCTGACACGAAACGATTTTAACCTGTTCTTTATTTAGCTGAAGAACTCAAAGTGATTTTCAGTGATTCTCACAAAAAAGGTGACAAGATGGAAACGTCTTATCTGAAAACCTGAAAAAAGAAAATCAGTTCCCGTAATTCCCCATATATATGCTTTCATGCATAATACGCACCCAAAAATTTCTGCTGAAAGTGTGAGAAAATTCTTCTGTTGACACATAATATGCACCCATTTTATTTAATCCAAGACCATATAATGTACCTCTCCAATTTCCTTACAGCCAGCGATTCCTGGATTTAAAGGTAGAATAATATTATTCTAATTTAGCTTGATAATAATTATCATTTTTTATTTTTATTTTATTATTATTTTTATTTTACATTTTTAAGCATTGTTAGGTACATGTGATTGTATTTGACATCCTTATGGGGTAGCAATCGCTGAATGTTAGTGTCAAATTGTCGTACGTTTGTCATTTCGCAAATGAAATCAACCTATAAAACCTAAATTTATTAAAGATGTTTTTTGTGACTGTGCACAGCTAATTTTGCTTATCTTTTTACAAAAAAATGCGTATTATACAAGAGGAATTACGGTAGGTTAATGGGGTTTATTTTTAGATATTATACAATTTTCGGGGTTGCATAACTATGCTGTTGCTCGATTTGTAGAATTTTGCTGATGCACACAGTATTCTAATATATTAATTTTATCGCACTTCGCAACTTTGGAATTTTTTTCTACGATCATAAAATTTTAAACGTAACATTAATTGATATCTTTTGTCTTTCTGAATCCTGTTTTTCCTATTCTCTTTCACTCTCCATAACACCTTGCGCTTTAGTGGATTTACGGCATTTCTTGAAGGAGAACGATTAAAAACTATTATCTATTCAGTGATATCCTCTCTCCTGTAACAGAAATAGAGTAGCAGTAGCGATGATTGCTCATGCCGGTAAACGACCTGCAATTCAGTCTATGTATGTGTGTCTATATATATATATATATATATATATACACATATTTTCTGTTCCACAAATTCGCTGTAAACAGAGCCTAGCGTGAAGAAAATGGTCCCAAACTTGATAAAAACAGACTTTTTATCTTACAAATATTTATTTTATTATTAACAGAAAAAAAACTAGGCTTTTTTATTCATCATTTTATTAAATTTGATAATCCTTTCTCATACGTTCGAAGTTTCGTTAAAAATATTGTTTTTCTTGCGTCAGCGGGGGAAACAAAGATTAGCATTAAGAAATTTATAGCCTTTTCCTGTAAAAAAAGAAAAACAAAATACATTGATTTGGAAATTCGTACAAAATCAATTAATTGCCGGATTTTATTTTTAATGAAAATTTCAGAACGTATTCACAAATGAATAACATTATTTTAGAAATTTCATGTAGTAAATCTTGGTAAACATATATTTTTGTTACATCTATTACCTCACTTTCGTAATTAATGACATTACTAGAAATTCAATTTTGCTCCACTTCATATTTATTAGTTAAATAATAAATCGAGAAGGAAAAGCATCATTTTTTATTCAAACATATATATATATATATATATATATATATATATATATATATATATATATATATATATATATATATGTTTGATTTTTTGTATGTATTAGAGGAAAGGTTTCCATATCACAAAATTGACTACATGCAAATATATGCACAGTGGATTCGGTTTGCCACAATTGGATGTTGACGTGATGTTTTATGATTAAAAATGGTTGTCAAATATTTTTTTATTATCTAATTCCGGAGGGAAATATCCGATAATTTTCAGAACGTTTTTGCCTTTTACGTACAATTATCGTATATTATTTTAGTAATGGCATTCGAAAACCGAAATTACTCAGAATATATTTTGCAATTATGTTATCTAACACGAATAAGGGAAAAAATGAAACTATAAAAAATTTTATAAATATATTTCTTTTTTAGTCTTCCAATTAACTTGTATAAACAAAACAATGGTGTTTAAATGTGTGAGTTTATATATATATATATATATATATATATATATATATATATATATATATATATATATAAAGACATATTTGTGTGTGTTTAAGACCCACAGAGCCCATCTGTGTTTTCTACTGCAAATATATATATATATATTTCTTAACGCACACATATATATTTACATATATGCTTACACACATATATGTTTTAAATATACTTATATATATATATATATATATATATATATATATATATATATATATATATATAGATAGATAGATAGATAGATAGATATAGATATATATGTATGAAGAAATATAGTTTTAATGTGTAATATATTTATGGGTTAAATGCTCAATATCAGAGGTAGAGTGTATAAACCAGCGAGACCCTGTATAAAATAAAAAGAAGAGAGAAACAGCATACATCTTTGGCTGTAATGTGAACTTTTCCAAAAATATATTATGCTTTATTTTCCATAATTTTGCTACACCTGTTTCGAGTCACACGACCTTCATCTGGCAAAGAGTGGATATACACATACTTCCTATGTTGTGTAGGGTTGGCGTACATGCCTGTGTGCAGTTTTGTTTTCTTTTTGTCAATATGTAACCCTGCACAAAATAGGAAGTTTGTGTATGTGTGTTTGTTTTTATATGTATGTATGTGTGAGTATGTGTGTGTGTACATATGTGTACACTAACTGCTTATACCAAGACATTATATATATATATATATATATATATATATATATATATATATATATATATATATATATGTATGTGTGTGTGAGTGTGTGTGTGTGTGTGTGTGTGTGTGTGTGTGTGTATACATAGAGAGGGAATATTCGTATGCGTACGCATGCTGACAAAAACACAAAAAAGGGGTCATTAAAAAATAAGAATATAGATATCTTTTTCACCCTTTCTCTGACTGGTCTTAATTGTTTTCTTACCATTCACGGAGAAATCTTTCACTGCCAGTTCAAGAAATACATTTGGGTCACTAACACACAAAAATGAGAATATCTAATATCGAGAATATTTAACATCGAAATCATACGAAAATTTAGTTCATTTTAATAATATGTGGAAATATCCACTCTTTGCCTGATGAAAGTTGTGAGAATGGAAACTCGTGTAGCAAAATTACGGAAAATAAAGCATAATATACTTTTTAAAAAATCCACATTGCAACCAAAGACGTTTGCGGTTTCTCTCTTCTTTTTATACACACATTTCTCTCGTTGTAACTACTGTAACCTCTTCCCTTTACACACATACACACACACACACACGCACAAACACACACACACACACACATATATATATAAATATACCTAAATACATTTAGATTTACATATATTTTTACGCACATATATATATGTGTATGTATGTTTATAAACACACACACACACACATATATATATATATATATATATATATATATATATATATATATATATATATATATATATATATATATATATATGAGCGAGATATAGGTATATGTTTTATATATGTATCTACCAATTTCACACATGTTTTTAAGGGAAGGTTATTACTTCATTTCTCTGGAATAATCTGCATTTTCGTTTTTATGTTATAAGCAAGCACAACTGCGTCAGTCAATACAATATGCCATAACACTGCATGTTGCTGTAGATTTTATTTGCTCACGGGAATATTCATATGTGATGATATGCGTGTTCAATTTCTGCATTTATAACCCGAAGCTAAGTCTCTTTTCTCGGGTATCAGCCATCTTTATTCTAAGTTACACCTGAGATCTCCGGATATCGCTTTTACTGGTTGTCACTACTGGTTTCTGAAGGCGTAATCGGAAGTGCACACCTGTGTGGTTCTAGCTTTTCACAGACAACGCCAGTGGCAAGTGCTAGGTAACTAATTTTTACCAACAAGCTTTCTTAATACTATCAGTTTTCTTGTAAATATAGACAGAGCAGATACGATTTACCTTGGATTCATTTAATCTTTAAGCCCAGATTATGATATAGAAATTATTAAGTACGAAGTGAAAAATCGTGTTTACATTCTTCTTTTATGTGTCTTGTCTCTTCCGTAATGTGCTAGTCCGTTGTTACTGTAGTAGGAGGCTCTAGGCGATTTCCATAATGGAATAAAACATACAACAATATAATCAGAATACAGACACTTCGACGTGGGGTAATCGTTTTCAAGCTTATCTCTCTTTATCAATTGCGACTGTGTAAGGAATTTGTCTCGCAAATTTTGACCGAGTAGTATGTTCGACCCTCACTGAGTGTTCCATGCATTCGACCATGAATCAGATTTTAGTTAGGCGAAGTAAATCATTATAACCGGAATATGTCATTAGTAAATAAGGAAGATCCAAATTCTAACTTATAGTTTTTTAATTGTTTCCTATGGTTTCCTTTGAATAGTTCTTTTTCGTTTTCATTCATTTAAAATTCAAATGATTTTTCCTCATGTACCAACAGAGTTAATTCACTATTTAATAATCATAAATTAAAATGAGAAAATATATGCTAATAACATTTTCATAATTACTGAAATAGAGTCATCATTTTCTATTCTTCATATGCTTTATCCTTTTTCGACGTGGTATATAGCTCGCTACAGTTACCTATTTACTGTAACTGTTAGCAATAGCCTTCTATTCTTATTCTATGTGCCGTGACACTTCAACGCGTTGGTGATCATAGTTCTACAGAGGTCCCTGTTCTTTGTAGATCTTAATAAATTTTGTCTTTTTGTTATTTCTCCTGCACCTTGATACGTCATCCATTTAATCAAGTAGGTTATGCGTTTTCTTCTGCTCCGCTTGCCTGCAATCTGTCCTGTGTGTATAAGATTTTCCAATCCATCTTTCCTCATTATGTGCCGTTGAAATTTCAGCTGTCTATTCCTGATGTTATGTATAAGTTTCTTGTATTTCCCTTTTTCTAAAACTTTGCCGTTGCTCACATGTTCAGTCCATTGTATCCTCAGCATCCTCCTGTAGAACCATACTTGTGCTGCTTCAACTGTTCCCTTCATCTGTGAGGATATTGTCCAGCATTCATTGCCATATATGAGAATGATATTATATAACGAAATTTTTCACTAAATTTTTCTGTTACTTTATGCTCTGTTTAGCTTTTGTAAAGCATCTTTGGCTATCTCAATGCTCCTTTGTATTTAAGTATCTTACTTTCCGTCCTCTGTTAAAAAGCTTTCTAATATTTAAATGTGTACTTGTTTAATATTGGTATCTCTAATATGTAATTTGAATGTTGAACTGTTCCTTTTGCTAACAACCATGAATCTCGACTTACTATTTATGTTTAGGCCTTCTTCCTTGCTTTCCTTCACAAACTTCTGTAGGTGTTCTTGTAGTTTCCTTTCTGTATCATGGAACTTAACAAACATTCTTCCATTTGCCATATCTAAAAGTAATTATTGAGAATAATGGATGAGAACGTTACCTTTGTAAACGTGTCTTTTTCATTATTAGATAAAACCTGGAGAGGATTGTTCACTTTCTTGTCCATTCTGGAAATAGAAGATTATAACTCGCCACATCTTCCTATTCACTGGAACTTTAAACAATATTCTTGCACATACTATAACTTCAAGTCTCTGTTCTACCATCCATTTACACAAACTCGTTGGATAATTTACTCGATGTTTCGTCTGCCATCGTGCCTTCAGTATCACCGTTGAGGAGTTTTATTAAATTAATGGAAAAGAATGATTCATCTATGAATATATTTTCCTAGTATGAACCATAAGCTGGAGATGATGGCTCACTGACATGACCTTTCGGGAGGTTGGAGGTAATAGCTCACCACATCTTTCTCTCCGCTGTAACTCTAAGCCAAAACGATAGTTCATAAATTCACACAGAACGGTACTAGTAATAGTAAATTTCCCTCGTGATACCACTCTATTTTATCATATAACCGACACACATAAATATCTATAATCAAACTATACTGAAAGTTAATATATGGCATCGAGTAGAAAGATCGTTTCACCGATTAGATATTCACTAATCGAAAAGCATGATTAGAAAATATTCGAACTATAGATGTTAGGGTAATACACCGTATGATATGAGTACATTTCACCTGAAATACAAGTTTAATTTTAATCTTTGACCTGAACTGAGATGTCCACCCCAGCTTCTGATAGTAAAAAAAATACATATATATATATATAAATAACTACATGCATCAAGGATTACATCACACAGAAAAAAATTATTATATCAACTGAAATCCATACAAGGCTGCTCTAGTAATCTAAGCCAGTTCTAGATAAAGCATCAGAAACTATCGTAACATTCATTTTGTTATAAGCGGTCTCTTTGGTTCCAATTGGAACAATATATTACTTTTAACGCCGATGAAAATGTAGAGAAGTATAAACTAAAATGGCACGTATTTATCCATTGTTTTCTGCTGAACAAAGCAAAAGATTATTAAAATTTTATTTCTTCTTATTTGAATAAATTTTATATGATGCAGATTAAAGTCTAGAAGGTTCTGATTAATTACTCTGACCTCTTTCTATTTCTGTTAATTTCATTATAGAAGTAGAAGGATTGATTAATTAATTGTTTTTACAGTTTAGCTACCGTTTCTATATTTTTTAAAGTCAAACATGAAATTGTAAGACATTTTGGATATAATGATTTAGTGATATAAGTTAACAAATAGATGGGAGGACAATAGAAGGCGTCATGTCTTCCCCAAGAGTATTCACGCGTAAGCGAATATAAGCCAACAAGAAACGTATTGGAGATCTGCTCTCGAATTTCAAATATCGTGAGATTATCCATTGCACTAACTTCACACCCATCATAACAGCACGTGGTATTCGCAAGTGGGCACCCACCAAGATACTGATTCGATTTTATATTGCCTAACTTTGGAGATCGTATGAAAATCCGCAGGAGATGGAAGATCGCGCCGAGAACAGTGCATAAAAAAATAAATTTAGAAAATCTAAACATAACATAAATAAGAAAAAATTGTAAAATAAAAAAATAAAAAGATACAATTTAGTACTCTTTATAATTTATTATATTCCTTGTAGTGTAGCTGGAATATGCACTCCACATGAAAAAAGGAAAGGGATCTGAGAAAGATGAAACATTCTTAAATGAAATGACAGATAAAGAGAGAGAATATGTCGGTGAATTAGTACGTGTGTGTATGTATGTGTGAAAGGAAGAGAGAGATCTTGCATCATTTTATTAGGTACAAATGGTAAATTTTAAAATTCATTGTAAAAAAATTTTAAAAATGCTAATTAAATCCATCAAAGATGTTATATTTTTGCGCAAATATTCTCGTAACCAATTTATCGCGATGAGTAATTGCAGGATTAATATAGCGTATGCTGTGAACATTCACAAATCCATGAAAAATTATCAAAAGATTGTATTATGTTTAAGGCGTTCCTGCGTTGATTACGAAAATAATTAGGCCCGGTGAGATTAAATTTATTTCCCTACACCTCAGCATCTCTTTCTTTCTCACTCTATCTTTTTTAATGAGGGAAAAGCAGGTAATAATAACTGATACAAGACAAAAACGAGAAACATAGGAATAAAGGAAGATAAAATACATTACAGAGATATTATAAAATATTTTTAACATTTAAAATAGAGAATTGTATTACTTTGAATGACGTGATAAGTTTGTACTATTCAAACATAAAATAACATCAGGTTCCTAAAAGAGATAATTTTAGGGACCAATCTAACTTACAAACTATTAAAGAATATATCATAAAGAACAGATAATATAAGGTAACCAAAATATTTCTGTCCGTTTTTAAAGGAAAAAAGGAAAACGCTTCACAGTATGTGTAACTTATATTTAGTCTTCGAAGTAATCGCCATCGGCATCCAGCACCTTCTGCCAACATGTCTCCAGCTGTTCAATGCCCTTGCGGTAGAACTCGGGGTGTTTTGACGCAAAGAAATCCGTGAGGGCTTTGCGCAAGTCTGATTTATTGGTGAAGGATTTCCCACGAAGAAGATTGTCCAGGGACTGGAAGAGGTGATAATCGGATGGCGCAAGGTCAAGTGAATAAGGTTGATGGCACAAAGTCTCCCACCCAAGTTGCTGTATGGTATCACTGACCATTCGCGTGACATGCGGCCTGGCGTTGTCATGAAGGAAAAGAACACCTTTCAACAGTGCTGGCTCCTTCTGGCTCAATGCCTGTTGCACACGTTTCAATTGCTGCGAGTATAGGTCTCCAGTGACTGTTTGGCCCGTTGGTAATAGTTCATAATGAACCACTTGACGAACTATCCACCATAGGCAGTCTTGCGGTGTGAGGGGCAGCATCCTGAGGAGACAACCAATGTCTGAAACGCTTGGGAGTTTCGTACAGAACCCACTTTTCATCACTGGTAACCACTCGATTGAATAAGGATGCGGTACGGTGGCTAGAAAGCAGCGATACGCAGGCTACCACTCGGTGTCCCTTGTGGACCTCCAACAGCGTTTGCGGAACCCACTTGCTCCGTTTGTACGTCTTATCTAGTTGGTGCAGGTGAAGTCTAACTGTTTCATCGGAAACGTTGTACTGTCTTGCAAGTTCACCACATGTTAGACTACTGTCCTCTTCATTGATTACAAAATAAATAGTGATAACCCCAACATAAATAAATGCAATTCAACTTTAGAAATCTTATAGAAAAAACAAAAAATAACATTCCAAATTACTACTAAAGCTAACTCTACAATTTTCACCTACTCAAATGTAATATTATCCCCTATCTCTA
>OZ038478.1:108459180-108474180 GCA_964036315.1 Acanthosepion esculentum
TTGGATTGCACATTTTACGGGAAACGGATGACCTCTTATATTACATGTTAGTTAAGGGGTTCTGTACAAGATTATCTGATCGGTGAGTCCATTCTTACAAAGCAGGAGGCTCCCTTTATATGACCTTGGGCGCCCGTGTTGAAATGTCAGAGTAATGATGAGGCTATACTCAACTGGCCGTTGATATGAAAGGACATTTTGTTTGGGAAAAACATTTGTTTGTCGAGACTGAAAAAATCTCCAAACGACGTTCGTTGTGGTGAGTCGGTGGGAACCCTGGACACAAGTTCATTGAAGATATCATAGTATATATGCTACGCGGAAAGTTGTTTGTTCTCGAGGCCAGTTATTTTTCTAGCAATGTGGTAGCTTGGTTAACTAAGGCTGAGTACTATGTGTTCTTTTGCTTTTTCTCAGACTTCCTCATTATCAATAAACTTTTGCGTCTTAGTGGCTTTATCGACTTGACTGGGTTGAAATGATTTAAAACGATTGTCATATAATTTATATGCACGTATCACAGATCAGAGGTATGTACACACACAATTTGACTGAAATTGTAATGAACATCTATATTGTGAGGATTAACCTTTCACAGGAAAAGGGCATGGTTCTGTGAAGTCGTTTTTATGAATGCTCTTATATATGTGTGTGTGTGTGATTCCTTCAATAAAACAGATAATAATCTGAAGAAGCCTTATCGAAATATATATATATATATATATATATATATATATATATATATATATATATATATATACATATACATATATATATATAATAGGAGAAAATACAACACAATAGAAACAGTTGCGATAAAAAAGGAAAAGGAAGAAAAGAAAGAGAATGATGGATGTGTTCGATTTGTATATACATTCGTATACATCTCGCACCAAGAAATTTAAAAAAATAAAATTACAAAGAAACGTCCATGTATCTTCAGTCTGTCTCATTGACAAATTGTAACTGAGGTTTGTTGCATTTCACCCATACATACATACATACATACATGTATATATATATATATATATATATATATATATATATATATATATATATATATATATATATATATATATATATATATATATATATATATATATGAGCGTATGTGTTTGCGTGTTTGTGTTATTCTGTTATCCACTATAATTTTATATGCATTTTATTTGAAGAGAAGCCTCTTCAGGATAAATGCACAAGAGAGATGAAGGCGCTAATTATAATGAAATGTTTAATCAATGGGGCACTCTCTTGCTAAGCAAATCGTACCTAAAACAATAATCAACGCTATATACAGAGAGAAATTATTCACAGCACTAAATTTTGATTTGCAGTTTGTATGGAAAATTGCATGACTTAGTTGGTGGACCACAACGACTATCACCAAAATTTTACAGCAGCAACTACTTGAAGTTGCGCACTTCGTTGCCACATCTGTGCGAGTGAATGTAATTCCCTACACAAATAGATCTACGATATCCATATTTGAAAATAATTCAAATGATAGCATTACTCGAAATCGATCTTAATCATCATTGATGCGCAATGACAGCACACTAAATACATAACAGAAGGCCCCGCATCTCATAATAGAGAATAAATGACATAGACATTAAATTCACGTTAACTGTCAGATTTGTCCATAGCATTCATGAGCTTTACTAGTCTTAGCAATGCGACGGGATTTTATCTTTAACTAAAATAAAACTGTCTGTCTAAATAACTGTCTGTGGCTAAGATTACTGAGATAATTTACTGCTGCAAATTAGACATATACTTTAGCTGATATTATATGCATAATATGTGCATAATGGATATATTGAAGAATTAAAATTACTTCACCGAGGCATTAGCAAAACCCCACATTTTCATTACTGGAAAGGAACTTTCAGTTGTATTTATAGCCTATTCTGAAATCTAGTAACGTCCACTGTCAAAAAATGACCGTATGTAAAACTAATATGAAAAGACATCAGTTAACCAAAATGCCCCAAATGATTTTAATAATCTATATTATCAGCTAATATTTCCGACAGCAAAAATGTGATAATAGATATAAACAAAATCGTTCTGTAGTGGATTTAACGAAAGTTTATTACCTTTTAATTAATCGTCTTCTTCAATATATATGTTATATACCGTACCCGTGAACACTAATGGGTATGTCCCAATCCACATAAATACGTTGGACGACATTGTAATTGAGGGTTATATACTGTTTAAATATCCACCACTAGCAAAACTTATCTGTATATAAATTCATGTCTACCTATATCTACACATGTTTGTGTGGGTTATGCGTATCCACTTTCTAATATATATACAAGGTGCGATGGGTAAATTGTCCTCAATTTATATATTTTATTTCGCGAATGCGAATCGTTTGTTTTTTTATTTTGTCGAATGTACAATATAGTAGGGTCCATTGGGCACCGTCTGTGAGAAAAAGAGCACCATAATGCAATTCGCCTCACCAGAGATTTGGAAAAGGCATGTTGTAGTGCTTGGTATTCTTACCGGAAGCTCCAATGCGAAATTTCAGTGTGTTTGGGTGTCAATCTGATGACAGTGCAGATGATTCGGAAAGAGAAATGGGGATTACGAAGGTGTCTGGCGTGCTTTCTAGTGAAGGAGATATTATGTGCCATTCATCTTCCATATAGCCCCAGACACAACACTGATGCTTACATCAAGTGTCTTGTGGTGGTAGTACTGCCCTGGGTCAAGAGATTGGCTATTAGAAGACCCTGTTTCTGGTAATAGCACTCTGCCCCATGCCACACAAGCAGGAGAATCCAGTCATGGCTGTCACACAATTTTTGCGATCAAATTACCCCTTAAATCTGGTCGCCTAACTCCTCAGACTGCAACTCCCTTGATTATTATGTGCGGGGCAGAGTTGAACGAGAGAGCAACAGAACGCCTTGTAATGCCAAATATGAACTGAAGGCAGGAATTATGGCAGCATTCACCAACTTAGACAAGGAGAACTTCCAGAAAAGTCGAAGGAGATTTGGAAGTCGTGTTAAAAGCCAATGGCGATTTTATTGAATAAATTTACTCTTTAGTATTTCAAAACGTATTGTGCAATTTTGGTAAATATATCTGTTAAAATGAGATGTCAGTATTCACACATGTTTTTCTTGGCAAACAAAATATTTCTGCCAGTAGAGACTACGTCTGTGTATGTGCGTCCATTAAATAATATAATTACATATTAACTATTGGTATTTCTGTCATTTCTGCTGTGTATGTGCTCGTATCTAAATCCGAGATGCTATAAATACATCTTGTGTCTGCGTATATAAAATTGATCATTTGACATTATATTATTATAAAACATTTCGAATATGAAAGTGCTGAAGATGAATCAAGTAATTGCACACATATACATGCTCATACGTATGTGCCAACATTTATGCACACACACATATGTGTGTGTGTTTGTATGAATGTGGAAATTATTGTCTGCGTGATGCTACCATTCAGCAAATGGTACGTGTTTTTTAAAAAAATATTTAAGAAAACACCTTTATTCAATCTGTGCGTATACCTGTTGCTTACTGGCTGCTTTGATCTTTACTGTCAACATTGCGACATCTTTTTAGCTGCCTATATAAAAACTTGGCTTTTGTATATATTTTCAACAAATCCAAATATAAATAGCGTATTGGTAGTCATCACTCGTAGATTGCGTTGCATGTATATTTTTTTATATGTTTTCCCTTTAGAACTCTAATCTAAAAAATGAGAGATTTCATGTGCACTATATGAAATAGAAATCCTGTCGATTGTACCGTGTATGCTTTGATATGAGTGGTAAAATGAAAATTCTTACACTGGCATGCTTCTCTAATGGCTTGGCTTGAATATTTCATACGGGAGACTGGGGATGTTTATCCAGTTTAAACTTCGAAAATATATTAAACATTTCAAGACATCTTACCATATTGCATGCATACCGTACTAAACGTGATATATCATTATTCGCAAGGCTCCAAGTTCGCGTAAATTCCACATATAATTGATTACAATATTCTCACAATAAACATAAACGTGGAAAGCATTGTGACATCATAAGCTATTTATATATCGCCCGAAGTGAGCAGTAATTATGTCTAATTTCCAAATTATGCTTGTCCTCAGGCGTAAATTGGAGTTAATACTGCAGTCCTTGCCGATGTAATTGTATGAGACGATTCACGTGTTATGTATATATATATATATATATATATATATATATATATATATATATATATATATATATATATATATATATATATAGTGAATGCGTGTGAAATAAGTATTGAGTGCCTCACCAATTATTATATCCTTGTTTGCCAGTAAAACTGTGCTACATTTTTGCCTAATTTCCCTTAATTTAAGCCATCGAATATTTTAAATATATTTCATTCAAAAACGAAACATTTAAAGAAAAATATATAGGAGTACAATTCATCCAACCAGAGATACGTTTCACATATTTTGTAACATGTATAATTTTTTTTTAAACAAACTCATGCATTTCGTTTAGCAAGATTTTAAATATGACTTTTGTATTTATATTCATTAATATTTCACGCTGTTTGTCGAGAATAATAAATTCTATGACTCTATAGAGATTTAATATGTTAAATGGAATATAACAGCAGCATGGTAATCTGGATATATGTTATAGGTTAAATGTAAAAAATATGTACTCTCTTAATTTCAATATGTTTTATATGTTTGTACTTTTTTGTTGCAAAAACCTCCTCTAAAACTATACAATACACAGATTATTTAATTTTGTTTAATTGTATTAAAACTATAGAATCTGTTTCCGCTTGATATTGGCTGAAACTTTATTCAATTCATGCATTTCTCGAGATACCATTATATATTAATATACTTCTAATGTATCTCTTTAAAATATTTTATATGCAAGACAATGTTATATATGTTTTTCTTCACCAACCGACGTTATTGCAATTATCACTTTATTTTATGTTATATATCCTGTAGTTTTCTGGCGGTAACATTTTAAAATATTGATAATAAGTTGCTTCGTTGATAACAGGTTTCATTATATAACAAAATTTGATCGCTTGATCGGTAAAAAAAGTTGACTGGGGCCAGGATTAACTGCGATACGTCTTCCGGTTAGCGTTTACGTGGCTGGAAGGGGGGTCGATCTTCAGGAGCACTTTGGTTGGACGGACAGTCCTGCCCGCATTCTGGGAGTGTGGTTTTTACCCGACCTCCAGCTGGAGAAAACTGATCAGAAGTACAGGCAAAGGTCGACGCAGTGGGTGAAACGGAGGTCGTCGTTATCTAGTGGAGGCGGGTGCGATTAATCCTCTACGTTTCGCTCCTTCTGGTCATGGGCGCCAGCGGCGTATTATCTCAGTAACTCTGAGTTTCCGCTTTCCTGGCGATTGGCTCGGAACAGACTGCCTCTCAGAGACATGGCCTTCATATTGCGGATTTGCCAGACTGTAAACCATGAACTCTTGGCCTGGAAGAAAGGGCTTGGCACGCCTTTTACCATTGTCCTCGGGTCAGCCTGTTATTTGACCATGTCTGCGAGGTGACGGCTCGTATCGCTCCCGAAAAACTCGTGCTCATTGTTCGTGCATACCCCTGTGACTGTGTTGACCCCGTATTCTGGGGTGAAACGAAAGCTGTTTCTAATGCTGCTGGTCAGGGCCCGAGTGGTGATTTGGACGACGCGACTGGAGGAAGTCTTGCTTTGTGACCGTCTTTCTCATCAGGATCTGATCCGATTCTTACAGCATCAGCTCAAGATGAAGATTAGAACTGATAGAAAACGCTTGCATTCGACAGCCTTTAGGGAAAGGTGGGTGATTGAGGCGAGCTTGCTTCACTTGAACGGGGCTAGCCTTGGTTTTCTCTGTTAGATCAACCTATATCTTGTCGAGGTGGTTACCTGTGGAGCCCTCCTCTGGTTAGGCTAGACAAACTTTTGTGTACCTAGTTAGTGTGAGTAATTATTGTTCCTGGCCATCTCCCGACTGTACCTTTGGTTATGATCCAAGTTGAGATTCTCAACCTCCCCAGTTTGATTTGGCTCCATTCCATCTTGACTGTGTCAGATTTATTGATTCCCCATGCCAGTCTATATTTTCTCTTTTCCCTCTACCTTAGCGAGAGAGCCTCTTGATTTTGGTCAAGGGCAGAATACAACGGCTTCTCTTTTGCGAAGGTTTGGACGGGTCCTACTAACATCAGTTATGTTTATTTTTGCTTTGTTTTGATATTTAGTTAGTTTTCGGGATCACCCCTCCCCTTTCATGATCATTCATCCGATTTATATATATATATTTTAGATAATATTTATCATCTCATTGGGATTTTTGCCCCCTCCTCCGAGAGGATATGGTATTATGGTATATGGAGGATTGATTGACGTCGGATTAGTTTTTATGGTGAATGAAGAAATTGTAACGAATGAATGGGCCGTGAATCCGATTAGCTAGATATAAGATAGTGAAGATCAGCCTCAACCCATTCCCCCTTTTCGGCCTTGTGCCATAATTGCATTAATTTTCAGTTAATCTCTATAACAAAATTTAATAAAACTAAAACAGAAACTGAATTTATCAATGCGATGTCATAAATAAAAAAAGTATTCTAATAATTCTTGTTAGTATGTGCCACATGGCATAATATCACCTCCCTCATTCATTAAACCACTAATGTTTACACTTTACTAATGTTTATATTTTAAAATCACTGATTTATTGATTAACAGATACCTACTTTATGGATTGATAGATATAATAAGCTGTGATGGGTAAAAAAAATACGGATTCACAACCTCTCACGGCTTATTTAAAGCTGGAAAATACTTTTAGATTGTAAGAATATTTCGCGAGATAATAAAAATTTTTACTGATACAGGTTCTACTAATTACCTCTTAGATGGAGTTAGAATAACTAGATTCATGCGTTTCCCAAGGCTATTTGCACGTAAGTGAATATAACGAAACCAACTGAATTGTAACTTGGCTCCCCGACTTCAAATTCCGTGACGTTATCTGGCATTCCCAAGCGGTCACACGTCTAAGTACTGACCAGACTCAGTGGTACTTAAATGTTTTGCTGAATACTATTTTCCATTCTTATATATACGTATTCTAGTGACAAAATAAGCTTTTCCCCTAATAAAATCAGCAGACTTGTTGGATATTACTTTAAATATATTTCTTCAAAAACCTTTTTGGACAGTTTGTTAAAATTCAGCTTCAAAGAATGTAAAGGACCAGTAATTTGCATTAATTACCTCTTTAACTTCATGGGTGTTTACTGTGCATGAATTGTCACATTAGCTTCAACGCAATCTTCAGCTCTGAAGATTACGTTCACGCATTAAACAGACTGTCACGCCTCGAAGTTAGACGCTCTATCATTGATATTGAGCACTTTTACCCATGAATAGAACATGGCTTAAAACGATATTTTCCCACTTATATAACTTTTGCTAGGAAATATAGTTACCTGTGCCGTGTTAGACAATATATTTCACGTACATATTCGTCCTTGTTTTGAATATTGCTGCCACATCTAATGTGTTGTCCTGATCCAAAATAAAATCCCATGTTATTTGTCCTGACTTGGCATCCCGACTTCAGTCCCTTTCCCGCGGATAAATAACGTGGCGTCTCTCTGCCTTTTCTATAAATACTTTCAGGGTGATTGTTCTCATGAACTTTGTTCTGTGGTACCTTGATGCAACAGCCTGTCATTGTACGTTCCATCATTTTTTTTCTAATAATACATTTGCATATAATCCAAATGTATGATTTGTGGGTTTATTCGCTTTACAGTACTTTCACTCATCTAAATATTGACCAGGCTTGATAAACATCTCCGCTGTATATATAAATATAATGCATTTATATATTCCTTTTGCTCTTCTATTTAACCACAAATTATACAATTTCTTTACACTTCAAAAGCATGTACACATGGGGAGAAAAAGAGCAATTTAAACAATCAAATTATTTCAGCTGAAATTTTCTCATCTCTTGCACACTTTAATTTTCATGTGATCACATATATAGACTAATTATGCGAAATGCATTTATTTTAGGCAGCAGATATTCTTAATTCAGCATAAACACCTCTTTGTCACTGTAGTTATTTCTGGAATAAATATTTATAAGCTTATTGATTAAATATAAATGGATGATCCGCTGAGAAAAAAGTAGCTGAAATTGTTATGTTTGCCACAGATTTACTGATCAATTCTCGCTTATATCGCCGAATCAGATATATATTCATCTATGTGCTGAATCTCTTCAGGACATCGAGTTCATGGCTCTCCATTATTTCCTATCCTCAGTAGCCCTTAATAAATTTTGTATTTTTGCCATCTCTCCTAAACATTTTTTCCGCCATACATTTACCCAAGCTAGCTATGTAGGTAATGTATTGCTTTCCTCTTTCTCTCCATTCGCCCTGTTATTATCAAAATTTCCAAGCCGCCTTTCCTCATTACTTATCCTATATTTTCTACCCACGTCTTCCTACTCTGAATTATAAGTTTCCTTTTTGTTTATTTTTGTCTAATACTTCATCGTTGTTCACAAGTTCGGTCCATGGTATTCTCAACATTCTTCTGTGGAACCATATTACTGTTATCTCAGGTTTAATGTAATACGAACAGAATCGAACAATCTTAAGAAAAATAGAATGGTGTGACAAAAATATACTTACAGCGAGAAAACCGCAGTCAAAATTTCTGGAACAGCTAATGAGGAAAGAAAGCTTAGAGAATGTAATATTCCTTTTCTTTAATTATTTTTATTTTTTCTTGTAAATCCTATAATTTTCTGTATATTTTTCATATACTTAGAGAGAAGGCTATGTATTAAGCCTGACCATTTTTTGCGACAATAGAAGAGGGTATTTGGTTGTTTGTGGTTAGTTTATACGAATTGCATGAGTGAAATTTACAAAAAAAATACAGTAAACATAGACAAAGATAGGATGAGTGTGAGAAAAAGAGAAACAAGAATAAAATGTTTAAGGAGAATTTTAGAACACTATCGCTTGGAATAAAGTTTTTCTAACAGACTTTTGCCTGTATATTTTGAAGAGCAAAATGTACATCAAAAATTAAATCACATTTCAAAAGACAGCTCCACATTTTGGGATATTTTTATCAAGTTGTTCTGTAGAAAAAGAAATAATGGATCGTTTCGTCCGACAGCGTTTACCATTGTATAATTATTCTTATAATATTCAGTTTACAAAGATTTCACAACTTCATACCTTAGAAGTAAAAGACATGGGATATTTCGAAAAGCATGTACGACAATTAGGATAAAAATTAGAAAACCCATTGTGAACAGAAAAATTCATTCTCGTACAAATCACCAGTAAATGAAAGGACCGCAATGCATTTCATTTTGGTGGGACTCGATCATCAATAATGTGTCTTCGTCCGATGAAACGGCCATTGGAAAATGTAAAGTTGCAATATGACAAAAGCGACGAATTATAGCAAACAAAGTCATGGAGAAGCGTTATATGTATCTAGAGCATAACATGCTATGCAGTTTTATTTCATTATATCTGAACATTTACTTTGACAAAACCATGCAATGAATATGTATTTTTCTACATAATAATCCAGTGTTAAATATAAATGAAACATTATGGTGTTAATTTTTCAAATAAATATTCAGCTAATATGATTTACTCCAACTTTAAGAAAGATATCAAATTTCAAAATCTATGATAATTAGTTGAAAATAGTTTGAAAAGTGAGTATATATATATATATATATATATATATATATATATATATATATATATATATATATATATATATATATGTATATATATATATATATGTATATATATATATATATATATATATATATATGTATATATATATATATGTATATGTATATATATGTATATATGTATATATATATATATATGTATATATATATATATGTATATATGTATATATATATATATGTATATATGTATATATATATATATGTATATATGTATATATATATATATATATATATATATATATATATATATATATATATATATATATATATATATATATATATATATATATATATATATATATATAATAAGGAAGAACAGTAAGCTTTATAATCCGGTGTTCTTAGCAATTATTTTTTTATATTTTTAAGTAAGACAGTGCTCGATACTATCAGTAGAGCAAAATATTATATTATATTATATTATATATATAAATATATATATATATATGTGTGTGTGTGTGTGTGTGTGTGTGTGTGTGTGTGTGTGTGTGTATGTGTGTGTGTGTGTGTGAAAGAAAGAGTGATAACCATATATATATATGTTTATATATCAAGAACAATATTGGGAAATATGACGAAGTGTAAATGTTTTCTTGTGAGGAGATTCGTCCTATTTTAGTTATAAATTTGTTCTGTTGGTGCAACTACACATGGACATGAGCGAGGGATGCTGGGAATTTAATTTTTTAAATGTATTTATTTTTGTTTTATCTAAAATAAATTTAGTCCGATGAAGTCCTAAAGAACGAAACGCATCACAAGAACACATTTTCCAACTTTGTCACACAAACACACACGCACGCACACACACACACACACACACACACACACACACACACACATATATATATATATATATATATATATACATAAAATGTTATGTTATAATTTATTTATAGATAAAAGTAAGGAATATCAGGGAGGTTTCTTATGTAGATAGATACATAAGCTGTTCTAAATTTATGGCGGAAAATTGCATATTATCATAGACGTGGCGTGTATAAACATAAGCAGTGTAGACATATGTATGTACATTAAAGGAGCATGGCCAGTCTCACGTTTGAATGCAATCGTCAGCACATGAGTTCATACATATATGCATATTGGTTTTATATATATTCACTGACCACGTAATGCAATTCCTCAGCCAATATCATATTCATAGGAATACTGAATGAGGTACTGTATAAGCCTATAAAGAGGAAGTAATGAATGTATATTATACGTAGATATACGATAGGTAATGTTTGTTCCTACATTGAAGAGTTTTGTTCGTTACGGTTGAGGGAGCATCCAATGTGGTATCTTTCACAAAATAGCAATTCTGAGGGAGAAACTGTGTGTGGGGAACACCCATCTTACCAATGGAAGACAAAGGGATGAAGATTGTTTGATACGTGTTAAGCTCCGTCGTAGGTGTTAATGTTTAAGAGGTGGAACAAAGGAATATTTCTCCTCTGAAAATCTGCTATGAAAATAACGACAGAATAACGAGAAGCTAACAACATTTAGTCAGTGGGAAAGAGGTTGCTGGTTGGAAAATAATTCATCACCTACAAAGCTGTCCAAACACTTTTGCACTGGAAAGTTACAATTGGCTCTTGTCACGATAACGTATAGCAGGAAGAGACAGCAACTTTCTAGAGTGGTACAAGGAACAAAATATTCTTCAGTTATCTTTAACGATGGATCATGTGCACGAACTCCAATGTCTGGAGTGTGCTTGTGTCGAACATACATTCATGTCAATGAACTTCATTGAGAATACAGACTTTAATCATGACTGGAAAAAAACAGTGCCTGCCAGTATGTCTCTGTTTTTTTTAATCGCTGTATGTCTATATCTCTATGTCCCTATCTATCTCTCTCTTTCTCTCTCTCTTTCTCTCTCTACACACACAGATATATATATATATATATATATATAAAAGTGGACATGGAAGTCAGCAATTAGAGGCGACAGTCTGTTTCATGCTAGTGCAATCGTCTGACGATTGCACTAGCATGAAACAGACTGTCGCCTCTAAGTGCTGACTTCCATGTCCACTTTTATATTTACACACGCTCTATCTCTGATATTGAGCACTTTACCCCATAAATATAGCACACTTTAAGACTATATTTCTGCAAATATATATATATATATATATATATATATATATATATATATATATATATATATATATATATATATATATGCACATTTTATTGAATACGACAGACAATGTGCTTTGATTTAGTTATTTTATAGAATTTCTCACGTTATCTTATATTTTTCTCTTTTCGGCTATACATTTAGCCATTCTCAAGGATGAATAATTTATCTGTTAAATAAGAAATAGTTTGTTGCATGTATGTATTTATATAATGTTTTCATTTTTCAAAACAGGGTCAAGATATCATGTCCATGATCATAGTTGATATTATTAAGTGTTGTTTTTTTTTTTTGGGGGGGGGGGCTTTTATTATAAGGTTTCCATTAAATTTAGCCTTTTTCGCATGTATTATTATTAATAACACCTATTTTATATCCAAGAGGGAATTCAAGAGAAATTAACACGGCAAGAACCTTTACTAGTTGTTTTTTTTTATAAACAGAAGTTTTAAAAGTATTTCTAAAATCGACGAGAACATCTAAGAAAGGAAGTTTTTTCTTCACTAAGTTCATAAGTAAAAATTAGGACGGAATATTGTTGAAATATAGCTTTCAGATTTTCTGTTACTTTCTTGTTTTCAGCTAAAATAAATCTATCGTCTACATAACGAACATATATTTTAGGTTTAATAACTTTAGTAAAAACCTTGTTTTCAAAATAAGGACATATAATAATTGGAGAAGCACGGTCCGAGATGGTTTCCCATACTAACTTTTCCTCAGTTTGTGTGTAAATAGTACCATTCTGGCTATAAAAAGGAACTCTAGTTGTGCAAGAGACAAAGAGTTTTCTTAAAATATTCGGTTTGATTGATGGAGGTGGAATGAAATAATTATTATTATACTGCTAATTACCGATAATATCAGTAGTTTCGGAGACGGGAACGTTAGTAAATAAATTCTATACGTCAAGTGACGCAAGAATGAATTTGTTTTTTCTTTTATGCTTTTTAGTATTTGGAGGATTTCATGGGTAGATTTAATGCTATAGTTAGTAGCGAGATATGGGTTAATAATATCATTGAGAAATTTTTATAGTTGGTATATGCATGTTGGAATACGATAAATTATAGGTCGTAATGGGCATCCAGGTTTGTGTATTTTAACATTAACGTAAAAGTAACAAGGTTGGTAATCTCCAATAATTTTGTTTATTTTTAGGGATCCTGCAGCGGCATTGATGGATGTTATGAGCTTACTAACATATTACTTTAGAGATGCAGTGGTGTTACTATTCCAATTAGTAAATTTGGAACGATCACCAATAAGATGCTGAAGTTTTTTTTATAATCCAACTTATCCAAAAAAATATTGGATTTATCAGCTTTTCTGATGAATATATTAGGATTGTTTTTTTTTTTAATCTTTAGCAGTAATTTTGAGTTTTGTTGGAATGTTCTTGTTTCTATTACGTGGAATATAATCTTCTAGACTCTCTACCTTAAGAAGATCTTTTTGGTTTGGATGGTCTATTATTAATTTGTCTTTTTCCAATTGACATAATGATTGATGTAAGATTTCAATTTCAGTTTTCTTTGCGAGAAAGTCGAATTCAGGCTTGAGATGGCAATTTGGTCCTAGATTTAGAAATTCCTTTTGATCATCCGATAATATATGACTGAAGTGTTTTATGCATTTATCATGGTTGTTGGGAAGAAAAATATTTCCTTGGTATAATTTGCACAACGTTTTTGCAATTATTTGTATATGGTCAAGTCATGATTATTAATATTTATGCTGATATGGCATTGTACTATATTATATTCAGTTTCATTTAATGTGTTTTTTACTACTGTAATATATTTTTGGATTTCATTATTCATATGTTTGATTTCGTTCTTAGCTTTAACGTAAAAAAGATGTTTATGGTAATGCTTTCCTATTTGGCTGCCATGTCCTGCAATTTAAAAAATATATATATATTTAGGTTGCAATCCTTCTTTCATGCACATTTCATTGAATATGACAGAAAAGCTGCTTTGAATTTTATATGTATATATATTCCTCATTTTACTATATAATAGAAATATTTCATAACTATAATTGATCTATTATGTACTATAATAATGTATATCAAGCTGTCTCAGCAATATTAATATACACTCATAAATACTAAAGAATAATTTAGATCTGCGAAATGATAGGTTTCTTTTTATATACATATCAATCTCTTTCTTTTCATATATATATATGTGAGTGTACGTGTGTGCTTGTATGTGTGTGTGTTCATTTAGAAAGCATTCCTTCTTTCATTCACATTTCATTGAATACGAGAGACAAGCTGATTTGATTTACTTTTTTATACAACTTGTCATGTGATCTAATATTTCTTTTTTTTTCTTTTCTGAAGAGAAATTATATAAAACATGTCCAGTTGTTTTTCTTTTCATCCAAGCGCTTACGACAATACATTTAACCACTTTTAACGTTGAAATATATTAACTGTCAACAAGAAATAGATTGTTGTATGTATGCATTTATATATTTTCATTTTTTTAAAAAGATGAAGATATTGTGTCCATGTTCATAGGTGATATTTTTAAGTGTTTTTTATTTATTTTGATTTTATTAATAGGGCTTCCATATTTTTTATCCTTTTTGGCATGTAGATGATGCTATTATATTTATGGTGTTAACAAGTATGTTACGAATAGCGTTCTGTAGGTCTTCATGAATATTTAAATGATACCTAATTGAACTACGTCAGAATAGTGTGGTGTGAGTCCTCTTGTCAAATATGCTGTAGTATGTACTATATAATTATTTACGAATTTTTATTGATCATGAATACAATTATTTCATAGACATTTAAATCCGTAAATAACACGTGTCCTATTTAACTTTGTTCTAAGTGTTTAATTAATATCATCTTGTTTAAGTAGAATAAGAATATTATAAAAATGCACAAACTATATATATATATATATATATATATATATATATATATATATATATATATATAATACTTTTTCTGGCTCGGTTTTGTCAAAATCGTTTTCGAGAAGAAAGCATAACGCGTAATCAATAAAA
>OZ038478.1:108479180-108489180 GCA_964036315.1 Acanthosepion esculentum
ATCAATTTTTGCGAAGTGTGTTTAGTCAAGTAGCATTTGGTTGCTTATCTACTGAATTACATCTGGAGTATATTAATTATATCTGCCGTGACCTGTCAGTGGCTAGGTGATCAGTACTCAACACAAAACATATTGCAGCTTTTGGCTATATTTCCACATTTGCCAGGAGCACCAATATTAAATAACAATTCAGCCCGATTATCTTTATTTCTAGCAAAATATACCCATTCTGCTGCTGCTGGCTTAGCTTTTGGAAGGCATATTTTGCTAACTACTATAAATACGGTATCGCATTTTGCATCTCCTGTTAGAGATTTACCAATACGTGTTTCGTAACTTGGACTTTTTTCTCTAGCTGACAATAATACAATTTGACTTTTAACAGTTGATGTTTTGTCTTGTCTTCTCGCTTTCAGCATTGTCTATGAGGAAGTATATTTTTCTTCAGTATCTGTCATCAACTTAATGTCACCTACTTCTCATATATTGCTAAGATTGTATCTAGTAGTATTAAATCCCGTTAGGCTCTCCAACTCCCTTATAAAGTCCGTGTGCACTTTAAAGTTATAATTTTTTAAAGTGAACACGAAGTTTATGGACACCCTGTACTACCTTCGCCGTAGAAGTTGAATAAATCTGGTGAGAAGAAACATTCTTGTCTTACGCCTCTTTATGGTGTCCATACTCAATTCATTTTTATCCTTATGCAAGTTGTTTGCTCCCATTATCAGATATATATTATTCTGACATCCTTCCCAAGTAAATCTAGTTTTCATAATAGTTTATATACGTTTTATGCTACATTATTGGCAAATGTCTAACAACAAGACAGAGAGCAAGCAGGATGAAATTAAACTTTAATTTATAGTAAATCGCAAAATAATTTACTCGTAGTTGTACGGATGACGATGCTTTTCGATTATCCGCCAGAGAAAAATTAATAAATTCATGGTTTCGTTAAACATTGTGTTCACCTGTATCGAATATTTGATGTGAGGTAATTGTATATCTAGCAATGGAAATATAAAGTTGAATTACGCTCATTAAATATTCGACTATTGGTGTCGTTAGGGATCTTTCTGTTGGACCAGTAAGAAGTAACCATCACTCTCATTAGGGTTGGTCCGATTTGGGGGATAAATAGAACATGTACTTGAATCAGGAGGTGAAAGAAGACATTTGCGGCATTTATACGTAAATGAATGGCCTGCATATTGAAAACATAGATTGAGAAATTCATTCCAGCATTACTCATTTTCCGTTGATAAGATAAGTACATATATAAATACAAACTAATTGTACGTTGGATGATCACGGGGTTATGATATTATACAAATATTTTTATTGATTAATTCCATTTTATTAGAATCTTTTCAATCAAGGGTCGCGTGTACATGAATTTCTCACGCATTAGAATATTTGCATTCTGACTCTCGCTGACATACACACATACATACTTAGACATACACGTATACGTAAATACCTACAGACCCCCATACATATATATATATATATATATATATATATATATATATATATATATATATATATATATATATATATATATATGTATATAGGTTTAATTTATACACACTTACATACTCTTAAACTATTACACACTTTCTCATCTTTATACACGTGACAAGTGTCTGACCAATCAGAACTATCAAAATCATAACATTCCAATTCTCTGTTACTTTGCTTTTTCATTTATATTTTCTGACAAAGCATTAAAAAAATGAAAGTTGTTCGATTGAGACTCGTTTCCTACATTGTTCTTTATTTGATTTTATCGTGTTGTGGGATTCCTGTCCATATCTAATCTACATTTGATATCCTGCAACTCTTCTGGACGGTCTCCTTTTTGAAGGCGGTGAATGTTACCATAATCCATGCCATCTTTGTTGATACTAGGAGGTATTTTGTTCTTTCGATCAACTGCGCGCCACACATAATAATCAAGCTGGTTACAATCTGTTGATTTAGATGATCCGATATAAAGGGTTATGTGATCGCAAAAATTGTCGGATAACAATGATTGACTGCTCCTACTTGTATGACATGGCGCAGAAACCTGGTGTACAATTTATGTATAGTTCATCAGTGCCGAACGCTGGGGTATTACCACAAGATCATCTTCACAAATCCGAGTTTTGTTGTCGAAACACTAAATTTCGATAAAATAAAAGGTCTAATGTTTCACCCAAAATATATTCTAAATTGTGCCATTGGTCCTAGATGACGGTTGATAGGAAATTCTGTGATATGAAATGTAAACAGCTAGGGCTTTATATTGCATCAATCAAGTTAAATCACCAATGGTAACAGTTTGTTTTATTAATCTGGAAACTGAATGAATGAATTCGTATATCTCCAGCTTACCGTTCCCCGGATTTAGCAAATAGAATCACGTTTACTCATTCAGTTTCTTATTCAGATTTGCGATTTGATTAGTTAAAAAATTATTCCTTTTTTTCTTCGTATTTTACTAGATATTTTTTTCTCAGGAATATTTTAAAAACATTATTTCCTTTATTTCTAACCCTTTGCGAAGAATTTTGAAAGGAAAAAAAATCACGTGAAGCTTACAAGCAAAGCCAAATATAAGTTTCATTTTCAAATATCATAAGAATTCTAGCATAGAATGGGAAGTTACTTAAAACTTTTACTGAAACGTGATAAGTATGAAGGATATTTCCTCTAAATTACAGGTATCGACTGATCTCACAAGCAATAAAAGCGGCATTTAATTTCAATCGCTGGTGTTATATTCTTTCATAACGGATTCGTTGCAGTGTAACAGTTAGTCATGAACTAGTTCTATATAGCTATATAATTATAGAGCGAGGTTAACGGAAGAATTTTTATAACCGTTAATTAATTTAACCCTAGACGTATTTATTAGGTAACCACGGACATTCACAAACGCTGAAATCTTCGCAAATTTGAGGATTATTTGTATTATTATGGCCTGCATTCGTGCCTTAGATAACCTTACCATCTTTTAATATAACGAATTAGCAGGACGGGGAAATGAATTTTTCCCCGATCATATTATATCCAATTATTACATTCGGTGCAATGTGCTGGAATTAGATAAAATGTATGAGGCTTTAAGAATAAGATTGAGTTGGGAAGCTGCAATCAGCGATGTGTGGCTACAGACCGATAATTGCTCTGCTACATTCATCGGAAATAGTAGTATTTTAACCTGTGTTTATTCTGTCAATGTACTCGATTTCTCCATTAAGGATAAAAGTAACACCGGGAAGCATGATTTTAAAGAATAATTATTTGAGTATGATCTAAATAAACATGGGTATATTATGGAATTCAATAACATATCGAAGTGAATTTGCAGAATTGTATACAATATATTGAATTACCTATAACGAATTACCTCGACTCGCGTAAAGAACAAAGACATTTGGACAGCAAATTCTCATCTAATATAGACCATCAACATTTTGCTTCAGATTTTTTTTTAAGATTAGGGTTCATCAACTTAATTCAAGAACAAAGATATTAAATAGCACAATAACAACAACTACTGCTACTATTAATAATCTTATACTAATTTATACTACTATTAATAATAATATTAAAATTGGGCTTGTTTCTCCTTTCGCTAGTTGGCATGAATAATGGACAGTGTTGATCGCGTTGGAAGAGGGGAAAAGGCACTACTTGATATAAGAAAGAAAGTAAGAAGGGAAGAAAGAAGTGTTTAACGGTTGAATCAGTGAAACAGAAAAAGTTGTCAATTTCAAATCTTTTAGCTTGTACACCCTTATCTCTTAAAATAACGACCAGCATACATAGTTATGATTATTATTTTAATATTTTTTGAAAGAAGTTAAGCTCACTTATTTATGGTTGCGATAAGGGAATTTCTACGGATATTTTATTGTCGTAGAACTCACCATGAGTTTACTTGTTAATTAATATAAGAATTAATGTTTATTATAATATTAAAATAAGAAAACTGAAATTTTCGCGAGTTAAATCTAATAATAATGACAACAACAATACGGCACCAAAAACTGACACTCGACAGCGCAATACTTAGATGACAAGCATATAAATCTCAATGACTAAACACAGACATAACCCTTTCAAGACAAAACATGCATCACCAAGATGAATTTGAAAGATGTGTTAAAATACTAACCTGAAAAGAGAAAAAATCTCGATAAAAGTTAAATACTAACTGGAAATGAGATCTTGTTACAACGAACCCACCAAATATATATATATATATATATATATATGCACACACACTCGTGAGTGTGTGAGTGTGCGCGTGCGCGAAAGTTTTCTGACTGTGACCAGACCCCGAAATTTTCAGAAAGATATCTGATTATAATCCTACATTGTGATTGTGCTTCAGTTATGTTTACTTTTCAGAGTACGTTATTATTTTATGTTTACGAGATATACAATGTAAATAAAACTGACTTTTTTTTAAAGAGTCAACCCTGAGATTTCTTGAAATATGTTCAATTAATTAAATAATAAAATGAACTTCACATCTTTTCCTTTTTCCATGAAGGCAGACGTTGGATTTAAGACGCACATAGACCATGAATTATAATTTTTTGATGGTGTTTAAGAAGAATTTGACATGTGTATTTGATACCGACAAGTTAAACGTTCGGTCTTAGTGATAAGTCAAATAACCGAACACATTTTCTTTTGATTTCCTTTAAATTGAGTTCGATTTCAAAATTTATTTAAGATTAATACGAAGCAAATACTTGTTGGCACATACATTTCTGCGAATGAAACCTTGACTATTCCCATTCACTCCATGGAAGCGTAGTCGAATGTTTAGGGGGTTCTCTATTTGACCATGAACCACCGGATCGAGTCTCACCACTAATAATTGGTTAGAGAAGATACTTGAACATGAGAAAGCGAAACCGGGAAGGCGCCCGAAAACATAAACACTCAAGCCTTTTGTGAGTGAACATTTGCAGACGGAAAAGTAAATCACCGAGGGTTTAGGTGTATTGACATTGCTAAATAAATGATCTCGCCAGATTATCCACTCTCTACCAGAAAGCGTAACTAATATCTGTGCAGCATTATTCTAGTATAAACATTAGAGAAGGCGTCTGTAATTGGGTTTCATATTCGACTTCTGTATTAATTTTAAATATTTAAAATACCTTGGATATGAAAACTAATTTGCATAAAACTTGATTGATGGAACATTAATTCTAATTAATACTCACCTATTTAATTTGGAGACAGACAAAAACGAAAATAGTTTACTCACACTATTTTTCCCTGAAATAAATCCTGGTAAATCGAGATTGGAATTATTTTATAGGCTTTGGAAAGTGCAGGTGTAGATTGTTCTCGCATCACAAGCTTAGGGATTGTTCTTATTTTATTTAGTACCGTTAAATTATAGCCCATTCAAGTCCACTAAATGCAAGTACACACTACCCGACGAGGGATTGAACTCACAACTTCTATATCTGCAAATTAAAAACAACGCTTTTAACATTGTCCCTTAGTGGGGTATTGTCAAAGTAGACTCAGTGGTAATAGGTGAGAAATAAATGGTTAGTATTCAGTAAAACAAAGCTAGACGATATGAAATGAGCGGTATATATATATATATATATATATATATATATATATATATATATATATATATATATATATATATATATATATATATATATACTTTTCTTTTATTCGCTTTTTTACTTTTCTGTCTCTTTCTTTTCTTTCTCTTTCTCTTTCTCTTTCTTTTTCTTTTTTCTATTCTTTATTCTTTTTTCTCTATACTATTTTCCTTTTCTCTTCTTCTTGCTTCTTTTCCTTTTGTTTCTGTTTTCCTCCTTCTTTCCCTTTTTCTTTTCCTTTCCTCTTTTGTCTTTTTCTTTTCTCTTTTCTCATTCTTCTTTAAATTTTCTTCTATTTCTCTCCTTTTTCCTTTTCTTTTTTTCTCTTTTCCTTTTTGCTATGCCTGTTTTCTTTTTTCTTTTCTCCTTTTCTTTTCAATTTTTCTTTTCTTCTTTTATCCTATTCCTTTTCCTTTTCTTTTTCCCTTTATTTCATTTTCTCTTTTTTCATTTTTCCATTTTCTTTTTCCCTTTTATCTTTTTCTCTTTTTCTTTTTTCCCATTTTGACTTTTCTTTATTTCTCTTTTTTCTTTTAAATATATTTAGGATATCTGCTCATAAGTTGAATGAAATGCAATTTATGTAATTGTATTTTTAAGTTTAATTTTTCTCCAATTTTTCTAGTTATAAATCTTCTGCAAATATTAGAGAATTACATAATCATATCGACAATGAAATAAACAAAAAATGAAACATATTTATTACTAAATATTTCGAAGCCTCTCGAAAATAAATTCTCTTGCTCGATTTATCTTTTTAAAATCATCTTATAAATTTTATATTGATTTCCTTCAAAGAATATATTGTATATGTTTAATGTCTTAGTTAATCTTTTCACCTAAATATGCTCACAATTATTAATTATATATAATGATTTAAAATATTTTAAAACATATTTGCTGAAATATTTTCTTTCATTTAAGCATGTTAGAAAACTTGGGATGTTTTCAATAATTGAAATTATCGTAATCCTAGAAATTGAATAATCCTTTAAATCTATATTATTACGTTAACATTTAGACCTCATTCGTTTTCAATATACGCAAGATGAAAAATAGATTGTTTTCTTAAGATTTCCGATAATAAGAGCCTGTTTAAAAATTGAGTTATTTTCGCAGAAAATACAAAGTATACACTGCTTTAGTTTCTACCTAATCTGGTACCTTCGATTGTACAAACGGCGAATATCTCTCTATATTATATTAATTTTATATTTTTTGTGCTTTCGTTTCAACATAGGGTAAAATGGGTTTCATGTATGGCGAGTATGCCAGCTGGGGAGATTTAGCACGGATATTGAGGTCTTCTAGTGGTAGATGTTATATTTGTTTTTGTTTTCTCTATTACTCGTTTTCTTTTAAATATATTTAGGATATCTGCTCCGAAGTTGAATGAAATACAATTTATGTAATGGTATTTTTAAGTTTAATTTTTCTCGCATTTGTCTAGTTATAAGTATTCTGCAAATATTAAAAGATTACATAATTATATCGACAATGAAATAAACAAAAGATAAACAAAATAATAAGTTTTTAGCATAATTTAAAAACATGGGGGAAAGCGTTGTAACTAATATCAATCTACACCGAAATGAAAATTTATGACATGTGGCGTGGGTTAATACACTTCGAAAGTTGCTGATTTTTATATTTATGTCGCAAATGAAACTGTCTTGCATGAACAAATAATATACAGGTGTCACGGAGTACCGAGAACCTTTCGGTTACTCAAATCAACATCTCAAGATAGCGTTAGAAATGTCCATGATAGTGCTTGTCTATAAGTTGATGTATTGCTAGAAGCATTCGTACATATTGCTCTATCTTCGGTAAACGATACATTTTGTGGTTACTGTTGCCCTTACAGAGAATACTGTGCCATCTCTCACTGTTTTACTAAAATATCGTCGATTTTTGCTAGACTCACTAACGTGTGGTCGTTAAGAACTATTACTTTTGCTATGCAAATGTTTGTTAGATGACGCTTGCAGAAATCGAGTTTGTATTGAATCTCATCGAAATACTTTCTATAGCAATGTATACAGTGTTGTGCAAAATTAAGTGAACCCTAAGATAATATTTAAAATAACTGTCACTTTTTCCCAAATAATCAACAAATCTTAATTAAACTATATATTCATTAAGAAAAATCTTTATTAAATGAATTACAACCAATTTCAAAGATTTATATCAAGCTGGAATATTAATTAAAAATTAACACGTGCAAATGTAAGTGAGCCCTTAGATTTACACACTGTATTTTTGTTTTACTTGGTTGCCAGTGAATATAATATCTAGCACATGTAAATATCAAAATGATACGTGTTCAGTTTTTGGTAAGTTGTGTATACTGCAGCCAAACAATATAAGTTATTTTGTATGGAAAAAGGTACAGTTAAAGACTAATTCAATAAACACACACAAACACACACACACAAATATATATATATATATATATATATATATATATATATATATATATATATATATATATATATATATATGCAAAGATCAAATAAACTTCCTGAAGATTTCAAAAGTCGCATGGTTGAAAATTGTATTGATGGAGAAAGCTACGAACGATTTAGAGCGCACTTCTCCACCGTGCAACAAATCGTTTGCAAATAGAAGACGTTTGCTATGACGGCAGCACAATAAATAAGTGGCCGTTCGCGAAAAATAATTGCAAGAGCAAGTAGACATCTAGGACGGCAAGCCCAGGCAAATTCCTGTTGCGATATATTTGTTTCTCCGGTGCTCACTGATAACAAACTTTAAACATGGTTAGGGCAGCATTATGTTTTGGGATTCTTTACGGCAGCTGGATCAGAGAAAATAGTATGCATTAACGGCACAATGGACTCTGCAAGATTACAAGCAATTTTGGACGAAAGTGTCTTGTCCTCAGTTGGGGTTAGGCCGGGACGGGAACTTCCAGAAGGACAATAATCTGAAACATCAAGGCAAATTCACAAAAGAAATAAAAGAAATTTCACATCATGGAACGGCAAATTTAAATCCAATTCATTTAATAAATGTATTTCGTAATGAATGTATAGTTTCATTGGGATTTGTTGATCATCTTAAAAATATACAATTTGTTTAAATAAGATATTAGGGATTCACTGATTCGCGCGACACTGTATGTAGAAAGCACCGTATCTGAACAGTAAAAGCACACCTGGCTGAATGGTAGTTTCCAAGGACAACAGAAATGTACGTTCTATCTTATTCGACATGGACATTTAATTGTTTTGAAAAATAAAAACGGAAAGTCCATTCAAACAGGAACATCAAATAAAATATAGTTTATATTAATAAGAACAATGATTAATACAAATATTTTATTTCATTTCTATAAAATTCAGTATGAAAATATAACTAGTCAATATGGACGTTGATCATCCAAAGCAGAGATGTGCATTTAATAATATAGGATATGTGATTTGGCGCAGCTATACAATATATAAATATATATATATATATATATATATATATATATATATATATATATATATATATATATATATATATATATATATATATATATATATATATATTCGGTTGAACTCTCTTGGGAGAAAGTGTGGGTTTGTAAACAGTACCTATTATGGTTAATAATGCAAGACGCTTCGGTAAATCGAATCGACTTCTCTCAGTCACTGTGTTTATCTAAAAATAAATAAGCTTAAATTCACCTTCATCCCTACGGCTTAGGGGTAGAATCCCCGACCGACACCAATTCAGTTGGCTTTCGATCCTAGCTAGATGCAAACGGACGTCTAACCACACTGAGGAGCTGTGACACAGCGAAACAGTCTGTCTGTGGATGACAACACACACACACACACAAACACACACACACACACACACACACACACACACACACACATATATATATATATATATATATATATATATATATATATATATATATATATATATGTATATATATATATGCTAAACATATAGTACCAAGATATGCTATATTTATGTTTAAATATGCTCAGTATCAGCAATAAATTGTATGCAAGTATAAAAGCGGATCATGAGGTCAACAACGAGTGGCGACCGTCTGTCTTATGATTGAAACCAATCTTCAGGACATAAGAAGATTGCATTCCAGAAAGAAAGAATGTGTCACCGCTTGGTGTTGAGTTCCGTATCCATTTATATTTTAATATCTACATACGCTCAATCTCTGGTGTTGAGCACTTTTGCCCATGAATACAGCATAATTTAAAACTATATTTTTAACTTTATATATATATATATATATATATATATATATATATATATATATATATATATATATATATATATATATATATATATATATGCATACCCAATTTGTTAAAGTC
>OZ038478.1:108491680-108561680 GCA_964036315.1 Acanthosepion esculentum
TTCCCAACTCCCATCGATTGTGGAAATAATCGATTTTGTCATGCTTCTACGGCAGTTTTCATGTAGTTTGCTGCCATTTTCTACTGGCCAGACTGAGAGCCTATAGCTGGCTGCCATGAATACGCAGGAAAATTCTATTGGCCAGCGAGAGAGCCAACAGCTGACTGACACGAATGTTAACTAGCATGCTATCATGCAAAAAAAATCGATAGCTGCATTCGTCACAAGTGGAAAAATTTAAATCTGCATGTCACTTTACTCCAATTGGCTCATTTCCTTGCTTAAAATCAACGTTGATTTTGATTCCGCAGAACTGGGTTGGATGTGAAAAAGTATATGTTGTTAACATTCTTTTTTCGTTCGGTTTTTCCAGTTACGAGTCCTATTTTAAAGCTGATCGTTTTGTATTCATTTTGTTTAGTTCTTTTTTCGTAACAGATTTAATATTTAGTATAGAGCTTAGAAAACATTCGCAGTGTGAGATAGGCAAGGAGTAAGGCATGTAGCAACATCAGCACGGCAAAGGGCACTCCTTTAATGGCAAAAATATTTTAAGTCAAGTGATAGCGATTGCTCTATGAGTCATACGATTTTTGAATCAAGCACGGGCAACGCCGGGCTCTGCTGCTAGTAGATATTAAAAGTTGCAAACAATTTAATGCAGTCATAACCAGGGATAAAATATGAGGTATGGAAAAATGTCAAAATCTCAAAGTCAAATGCAAAAACCGAATGTAATACTCGTAATAAAATTTAATTGTGCGAAACGATTGGTTTCTTGTTGTCTACCGGCAATTCTAGGTAGGGGCATCCACGCTGCATCACAGACTGGAGGCACGGCAGCAATATTTTATTCACCTTAAATTTTTACTCGTTTTATTATAGGGCCAAATAGCATTAAGTTACATTTCTTTTAGGAATTTTGATGGAGGAGGTAGAACTTAATCATGCTAAACACCAACCTGAGGAGTTTGATTAAATGGAGCAAGTATTATAAAATCAGTTATGGGTTCTGCATGCGCAAATATTAGCGGGGGGAAATAAGATAGGAAGTTGTGGAAAACCATCACTGACTACGTAAGGAAGAGACAGTGCAGTGAGAGTGATTTGTAGTCCTAGTGTACGTATTCTCGTCTGCGACATTTTAATTTCTCTTTTCAATTTAGTTTACTTTATTAAATAATGAGTTAGTTCATTTAAAGCAAATAACGAGGAAAATATACAGCAATCGCGAAATCAAGCGATTAATCGGCTTTTGGTTAGATTTAAATAAAACCAATATATACTATGTTCTCTGCGTCACTTCAGGACTTTCCACAATTCCCTGTCCATTGTAGCTCTTACTAATTTTTTTGCCATTTTGTTATCTCTCCTAAACATTGTTTTGTCAACAATACATACAAATTCGTTGGGTAGGTTATGCGCAGGTTTTCACTGTTATTCTTGTATTCAAGAAGTTCTGTCAGTGTTAAACTTTCTAAGACATCGTACTTCATCATGTGCCATATAAATATCAACCTACGCCAAAATGTATAGCTAATTGTAACATATATTTTTATAGTTGATAATAAAAGGCTCCTTTAAGAATCCAGTAAATGCAACTTAAGTGTTATAAATAAAATTAAAAAAAATGTTTAATATCCATGCATGATGCTGAAAATGCCGATTAAAAAGCAATACATAGTTATATTAAATTCAAATAAAAATAAAATAATCATTCATAGAAGGTGCACCGCAACTTACTTATGATGGCCATGCACATCATTTAAAGTATTAACATATTGTAAGATGTGTAAGATTGTAGAAATATACAAGTGATGATCAGAATTGTTCTTAAAACACTGTTCATTATGTGAATAAGAACAGATCTGCGGTCATATTTTAAAAATTAAATGCTACATACAGTGAATAATATTGCATTTGTTCTTATACCATATCTGGATATATATATATATATATATATATATATATATATAAAGAGAGAGAGAGAGAGAGAGAGAGAGAGAGAGAGAGAGATAATCACTTATACATAAACACGATGAAAATGTACTGAACTTGTGAGCAACGCGGAAATTTTAAGGAAAGTGGTAACCAAATGCACTGCTAAACGTAACATCATAAAGACACAGCTGTGATTTCAGCAGGACATAATGAGGAAATATGGCCTATTAAGGAAAAAGAAGCTGACAAAGGGAAGCAGCTTATAACCTATCTAACGAATATGTGTATCATTTTTTCAGAAAATATTTGAGGAGATCGAGAAATGTCAAAAGATCTCAACAGGCTACAAAAGAGAGACAACTGTGGAGAACCACGATTGTTCACGTCTTGAAGGTACCCCGCACATTATGAAATGAAAGTTTCTTCAGACAAGCTTCAAAATGGTTATGATGATCAATCATTTGTCCAACTGTTGTGAAATATTTTGTGCTTGAGAAATATTCCCAATTGATATATATATATATATATATATATATATATATATATATATATATATATATATATATATATGTAAAGAGATAGTGAAAGAGAAAGAGAGAGAAAGAGATAGGGATAGACAGAGATGAAGCGAGATACAGTCCATGTATGAAACGTCACTAAACGTTCACTGCCATATTCAGTCTTCAGCTACACCATTTAGTGTTTACTTACATGTTCACGCTCGCGTCAACTCCTTCCTCTATAATTATAGCACACATACACACACATACACGCACACTCATATATATATATATATATATATATATATATATATATATATATATATGTATGTATTTATTCTTAGGTTTTTTAATTTAATTTTTCTTTTAGTCTTAAAATAATCTCTTTTTCTGGAAATAAATTATGTAGAAATTATCCGAATGTTCTGTATATCCGAGCGCTTTCGTCTTTATGTTTAACTATTATCAAGGATGATTTTCCTTTTAACTGAATGTATGGCTTTTAACTGAATGTATGGCGTTTAACTGAATGTATGGCTTTTAACTGAATGTATGTATCTAGTGTTATATGAATGTCTTATTTTCCAAACATTGTCAGCAAGTTGTAACCATGCTCATAATTGTTATCATTGTGTTTTGGCTTTTCCTTCTTATTAATAATAGTTCCATTATTATATTTGCATTATCAACGATTATGTTGCTGCGGAATGTGATAGGTCTCTATCTATTTAAATGAGACCAAATTGACCTATGGTCAGAGAGATATATCGTGACTCTTCTTGCAAGGCATGTTGTAGTATATATAATATTTATGAATTTGTTTTGATCAGGAACAATGTTCTTTAAGGAACATGTTAATTCGTAAATGCTATTGCTTGTCTGTATTTTGGATCTTGCAGGCGAACTATTGTTGTTGACGATGAAGCTAGCAATTTTTATTTTTTTATAGTAAATACTTAATTTAACTTTTTTTTCTTTTTGTCGACTGGAGTTATATATTTCTTTATGTTTCTTAGAGAATATTCCTCTTGCTTATAGTTAATGTTATTCTTTTTATCTGCCTGTTCAGTGTTGCTATTGTTTACATTGGAAAGAAAAATTGTAATATGTTGATCAATGAGGTAATTGGTAAAACCGTTATTGAGTAGCGCATGTTTCACATTAAGTTCAGTAATGAAAACCTGATTAGAGGACGAATTTTCGTCCGCTCTCATGAGAATTTTTTCATAACACCTATTTTATATTTAAGTGGACATTTACTAATAAAATTAAAGTGTTATGAGTTTCTACGTGTGGGTTTTTGTATATAGAATTATTGAATCTATTATTACTAGACTACTCAAGAACGCACAGGAATGGGTGTTTATTTGTAAGTTCATAGTTAAAGTTAAGGGCAATTTTTCGAATGAAATTTTGAGATTATCACTTTCATTTAAATATAAAAATATTATCTATATAGCAGACATATATTTAGGGTTTAGTAACTTTTTTACATGCATTATTTTCTATATAGAACATGTAGTAGTTATAGAAGAACGGACCGAGTGTGTTTCCCATACTACCACCATTAGTTTGACTGTTAGTATTGACAGTATGTGCGTAGAATGGGACTTTAATTGTGCAGGTATTCACTAATATTTTGAGGATATTAAGTTGATGGATGAAGGTGGAATTGAAATGATTTTATATAGAGATTTAATGATTATATCGATGGCTTCATCGAAAGTGACGTCTGTAAATAGATGTGACGCTAAAATACCTTGGTTTGTATGTGTAGTTTAACGAATTGAAAAAATTCATGAGTTGATTTGATGTTATAATTTATAGATAGATTTGGAGTAAGGATATCATTGAAAAATTTCGACAACAGGTAGATAGGTTTAGGGATCTGTGAAATGATGGGCCGAAATGGATATCCGTGTTTATGAATTTAACATATTAATATCGATATCCTTGTTGGTAATCGCCAATAATTTTATTGAATTTCAAGGACCCTATATCAACATTGATGTTATAAGTTTGTTGAAATTTGTTTTGGAGTCCCCGTGGTGTTTAATATATAAATGTAGACCGATCAATGTGTTGACCGTGTTTTGAATTAAAATATTCCTATAACTCTAGATACACACATAAAACCATAAACCATATATTCAGTTAAAAATACAATCATCCTTGATAATGACTAAAAGTATAGCCGAAATATTCATGCATACAGAACCTTCGGATAATTTCTACTAGGTACAACCAATTATTAACGATTGATCCTGTTCATCTGATCCAACGTTGATGGACTGCTGATTGACGAAGCGATGACAGCTACTATGAATTACCCAATTGTCAGAAATCTAAGTGAAAGCGATGTTTTGTTTTTTAACTACCGGGAAAATTTTACAAATGAACAAATTTCCCTTATTATTTAATATTTTACTGGCTTTTAGTTACCTTTCGAAGATGCAAAAATAAAAAGAATTAAAATACTATAAAATTTTCTTCAATTAATTTTATAATTTAATAACAAATGAAATACCAGGATTACTAAATTGAAGTATGAACCACGCTAATGTAAATACATGAAATGAAAATATTTAGCGAAATAGTAATTGAAAAAAGTAAAACTTAGTTTAAGCTTTAAAATTTTAAAAGTTGAATGGAAATTTTGTAAACATGTTGAAACGTAATTGAAGCGACTGAATTAAAGGGCAAATCGTTTAGATCATAATAATGGCAATTTCAGTGTAACATACATGAAAATAAGGAACGCATGAAGTAAAAATTACAAAATAAAAAATTATTTAAAAAATAGAATAGATCAATTACTTTTATTAATCTTTTCAATTTTGGATTTGTAAATTTTGTTTCCACGAAAATACAATATCACATCCAGGAAATAGCCCAATACGGAATTTTACACGATTTTAAACTATTATGAATTATTAAAATTAAAATGTAAAAAGAAAATTCTTGTAAAAATTCATTATTCTTCAGAAAAATTATATTTCTTCAGACAATAATATCCTTAATATAACTTATATATAAAAGCAATTAAAAGATTTTGTAACTAAATAATATCATAGCTTTACTGGATTAATTATTTTTTAATTCAGAGGAGATTTTCAGTTAGAATAGCACAAAGTTAAAAAAAATATCTCCAAGGACTCCTACTTTTATTTTAAAAAAATCAAGAAATAAAAAGATTTTGTGCGAAATTTCATGAAATTAAATAAGTGCGGGTAACATATTTAAAAACTAATTTTACTAAAATTTTCTAAAAACAGATTTAAAAAATAATTTCATTATTTTTTTAAATCTGTTCATTTGTGAATAAGTCCTGAAAATTCCATTAAATTCGGACAATTATTGGATTTTAAAAGAATTTCAAATCAATGTGTTTTCAACGGAAAAAAGGGCAAAAACGTCAATGTGATAGAGCCACAGCAATGACGTAAAAAACAGAAAAATTTAACCAAAATCTCGAACGTGTTAGAAAGGATTAATAAATTTCAAAAATAATTAAAAAAATACTTTGGCGTTTCATCTTAATAACATAAAGATTTTGAGGATAAAACTTTATTTTTATTGAGTTTATGGCCGTTTTCATTACTCTACCCTGTTTTCCCTTATGTATAGAAAAGAACAAAATTATAAGAACACAAGAAAAAACAACAATAAAAAATAAACGCAGTATTTGCCAATTGTTTTTTAATGAAACTTGTCTAAATGAGAGATTGCTGCCCAAATGCATAATTATATATATATATATATATATATATATATATATATATATATATATATATATATATATATATATATATATGGTAGTACTCATTTGAATAATCCGTTTAGGTGAAACTTAGGTAGGCTTGCCTGGCTCCTTAGGATTATTTATATATATATATATATATATATATATATATATATATATATAAGTTATATATGTTCACTTTTATATTTACACACGCTCTATCTCTGATATTGAGCACTTTATCCCATAAATAGAGCACATTTTAAGACTTTATTTCTACATATATATATATATATATATATATATGTGTGTGTGTGTGTGTGTGTGTGTGTGTGTGTGTGTGTATACCTCTGTGAACTATCCGTCCGTTAAGTAAACAAAAAAATATTGAAGATAATATGTCTGTTAACTTTAATTTCATATATATGTAAAGATCTCCTTTTGTATTTGTTTCCTTATAAAAAGCTAATAGGCCCATGTTTTTCTTATAACACTCCTTAGAGTTAAGTTCATGGCCATTTCTGCTCACTCATAATTAGAGACATAACTTATATAGGCTTATTCTCCAATACACGTATCTCCACTAACGATCATTTATCAAACCGTATAAGGACAGTCAACAAGACAAGCCACTAAAAATAACAGATTTCATTAGATTGTTTGTCAAATGACGGTGACATTTACACTTAATATTTCAGGATTTTGAAATGAATACTATCCAGTGAATTCAAAAAGGTTATTCTAATCAACAATGGATGTCATAATGCATAGAACCTCAGCAAGTTTGTGATTTGGGCGTTCACTTATTTTACGAAATTAGCACTTACGTTAAACTTTCCCTTGAATTACATATCACATATGTAACTCGATATTTATTTCCTGTCCATGAGAATTAATGAACACACAGAGATAATGAGAACTAAATAAGACTTTATGATGAATGAACTCTCACATATCATTAATATAAATAAATTATATATATATATATATATATATATATATATATATATATATATATATATATATATATATATATATATATGATCGACTCTCTCGTCGAATTCGACGTATGAGGGTCAGGCAGATCAGTTCCTAGGAACTGAGAGCCCGATACCGACACATAAGATTTGATTATAGTGGTGAAGGCTTTGTGCAGGGCCATCCACACTTTTTGGAGGGACGAATACAGGACCTGGTGCACTGAATGCCACAAGGTCCCCAACGACCCTCCGCATGTTTTGAATTCGGAGTTGTCCTTCTCCTAGACCATTTGCCATCCAAGACTATAGAACCCAGTCTGTCCTGCTATTTACCCATAGTTGGAGGGAGAAGAAGAGGATTCACACCTTTCCCAAGGGTACTAGCACGCAAGTGAATGCAATGGATTTGACTGGAATTCGAACTTGGCTCTCCGATTCCTCAATCCAAGCCGTGCCCCCTCCTATATATATCCAGGCAACAAACTGGACATTGTTTATCTTTTATTGGAGTTGTTCATATTATAAAACCGTATACCATTGTATGTCTGCAATGACTGCCAAAAGTTGGAAATTGATAAATTGTCAGGTTAATGAAAATAATCTAATGAGGACATTTTAATTATATATATAATATATTTGTATATTCTGCAAGCACTTTCCTTAAATATGTGAAGATTTTGGTCTATACCATACCAACTGCCATAAGAAAAATACGTAGGAAATGTTATCATAATTATACACAAAAGAAAAGAACAAAACATTAAATAGGTTAGCGTTAATATTCCTGCAAAATTAAGCGATATTTCTAGGATTTTTCTAGTCAATTTATTAAGATATATATTGACGTCTTGAGAAAAAACGAATCGATTTCCACTTCATGTCACTAATTATATATTTAATAATTACATACGCTAAATCCCTTATATTGAGCAGTTTTATCCATAAATAAATCATACCTTGAATGTATATCTTTATCACACACGCGAGCGTGCGCACACACACACATACACACAGGCACACACACACATGTGTGTTTGTGTATGTGTGTGAGAAAGATATACATTCAAGGTATGATATATTTATGGGTACAACTGCTCAATATAAAGGATTTACATATAAATATATATATATATATATATATATATATATATATATATATATATATTCACAGGTGTGTGTGTGTGTGTGTGCGCGTGTGTGCGCGCGCGTGTGTGTGTGTGCTTGGATTTTGCTTATTTAATATTTGTTTATATACGCCGGTAGATGTTCCTGTGCAAATAGATGAAAATCTATTGTCTAATTAGAGTCAAATATTTTGGGGGCTCATCGCAAGGGAGAAATCATCTAATGATTATCTGTCTTAGAGTAATATCTTGAGGAATGGATATGGTTCGGTATGAGATTATTCATCTACATCCAGATAAGAAATATTTTAGAGTGCGTTGAAACATCTATTTTACTAAACATGTCTTCCATAGTAATTCTACGTAGCAAATTCAACGAGTAAAATGAAATCTCTCTATCTACACACGCACACATCTACCACCCATATATATATATATATATATATATATATATATATATATATATATATGTATATATGTATATTTTAATCGGAAAGTTTACCAATATTTGCTTCCGCAAGTTTATTTACTATGATTTTTAATCTATTTTTTTTACTTATAATTGTGCACCATATACAATTAATATACCTATTCTAAAATACGATAAAATTCATTTTTTCTTCATTACGAATATACGTACATTTGTGTGTTTAAATACTATATATATGCTCTCTCATTCATACAAACGCACACACACACACACACACACACACATATATATATAGACAGAGAGAGAGAGATAGAGATAGATAGATAGATAGATAGATAGATAGATAGATAGATAGATAGATTGATAGATATTGTCGAGTAATTTCTCCATTCAAAAAGTCGATAAAAATATATATTATACGTATACTTTTAATTCCCTATCCATTCAGTACATAGACAACCATGTCAATCACCAGTTTCTTTCTGTTTAATATTTGTAATTGTCAAAAATTATTGAGTAGAATTGAAGAGTTGGTAAACGTTGGCTTTTCCACAGTTTGGAAATTAAACTTTACTTTCTCGACTATTAACGTTACAACGATAATTTTCACTTAGATAGGATGTTGAGGGCTGATTGTCTGCAGTTAAATGAAACTTACAACTTATTTACGTCTGGCAATTTCAACTGTAAAACAATGAGACCTCACTGATAATCTAGCACTGTTGTTTCAATGTATTCTTCGATTCCTGATTGATCAGAAGACTAGCGGAGAAATATTATTGAAATAAAAGTTATAATTCTTTTTACCATCAATAAAATTTCCTGCTTTCCATTGTCCGTGATTGCGTAAATAAGCTCGTGTAGTTTAATCTTTTGACAAGAATCTTTTCAAGCAATGTTTTATTCGTGAAATCTAAAATATAGCTGAATAACCTCGTTAAAATATAAATGAAGATATCGTGGTATATATTAACCCGAACAATATGAGGTTAATTGCGCTTATAAATACCGTGAATTACACTGCGAGAAAGCAGAAATGCACTCATGCGTGTTCGACAAATCAAATGTCATTTTTTTCTTCTTGTAGTCATAATAGCTGGGAGTAAAATCTCCGATATCATGGCTGCATACGGGCAGACATATCTGCGCATGCGATCAAGCGAACACAACACCGCATATACAAGCAACAGAAACGCATTTACGCAAACCATTTATTATTGCTCATTCGCATCATTGCAGACATGCGTACGTGGCGTTGAATAACGGTGCCTATTGCTTTGTTTATAGAATTTCAATCAATATCTAGATTTAAAGCGAACGGTTAATTATTGATTCCTAGTCACGTGACTAACCGCATCGGGGATTATAATTTTAAAATGTTATTTTGAACAAAAGAATGTCGTTGTGAAGAACAGAAATGTGAGTCATGATGGCTGTTTCACTGAGAGCGAATGATAGTGATGAAGGATCTATTTCTGTGTGAACTGACTACTGAAACTATTTCTGTAATATTAATATTAAAAATAACGGATCACCCAGTTTTAGACAGAAAACTAGATTTTCACTGTTTCTGCTGATGACAATATTAAACTTAAGGTACGCGAAATATTTAAATAATAACTTCAACCTTTAAAAAACATGTGGCAGAAATTCGGAAAAAGAACGTGCTCCCAATGATTAATCCAGTGCTTGTAAAATTCCTAAAAGGATCTACAAAGTGAATGGAAATATTGGAAAACCGAACAATTATCGAAAGTATCTCTAAGGAATAAGGAATAATTTATTGATGAGTTCAGAAAATTTGAAGAGTGTTCTTAAGTTACACCCAATGTAAGCCAACAATTACTAAATGCTGGAACATTCAATATGTGGTTGAAATATTTTTTGCACGATTCCTAGATACTTCTAGTGTGAGGATTGCAATAAAATAAATGACAATTGCTATGTGGCTCTCCTAAGACGGGTTCCGCATGTGTGAACACTTCATTTTGCTCTACTAAATCTCACCAGATAGATCTAGTGGTGATAAAAACAACAACAACACTAATAATAATAATAATAATAATAATAATAATAATTTTAGTTGGGGACCCTCGGATTGATTAGAACATGTTCCGATAAACTCATTGGATGGATTCTTGGAAGCCCATGCCTTACAACTTGTACTCCAGTACACACATTGCGACGAGCATTATGCATGTGAAATGTGTGTGTACATAGGTTGTCTTTTTCTTTTCAAAAATGATCAGTCGAAAATGTCATGCAGCCATATCTAATTTTAGGGCTCTGTTTGGGACCCGGAAGGAAATTTCTATACAACAGAAATCAAGGGAAATAATAATAATAATAAGAATAATAATAATAATAATAATAATAATAATAATAATAATAATAATAATAATAATAATAATAACGTCCGTGCCATTTGTTAAAAGTATTGTAATTTGAAAATAAGTAAATATAAGGAACTGAAATTGAGAAAATGGAGCATTTGAACACTACTTTTCTACCTGTAATAATTTGAGTCCTGGATACGATCAGATTCCGTGCGGACAAACATGAAATACCTTATTGGTCCTATTTACAAGAGACTTTATTAAATGCTCTCTGTGAACATTGCTAATGCCTTCCTGAGTAGATGAAATCTAAAGTATATATAAACACTGTGCATGTTTTGATAACACTTAATATCAACATTTGTACGAATTGGATGAATATATTTACAAAATCCCCTAGACTAAGTCACAATTAATTTCCGATGATGGATTGTAATGAACAAAAAGCAAATGAATAAAAGAAAGTAAAGATAACGATAATAATATCCGAAATAACTTGTTAGTTAAAATTAAAACAAACAAAATAACCTGCAATTTTGTATATAAACGCATTTTATTTACACACACACACACACACACACACACACACACACACACACACACACACACACACAAACACACACACAAACGCGACCGGAAATTCATTTGAAATAATTGACGTAATATTACCAGCCTCCTTGAATGTTAGGCTGAAGAAAATCGAAAGCGCAAAGAAAGCTCAAGTATATTTGAGAAGACATTGTAACTTGAACCTCGTAATTGATCACCAGTTTTCAGTATTTTATAATAATAATGAATAAACATGCGTAAACCTGTGGCATTCCCGTGACTCTTAACCAATATAAATCACAATTGATTAATTCTAATTCATATTTTAATGTGTTTTTTTAATTTATGATCTGTTGTTCTTCCATGAGGATTAAGTGACATCAAATCATCTTTCCGTTTAATCCATACTTTCATATTTTATAATTTAAACTCACCTTTACATGCAAATGCATTTTTAATATATCCTATCCTAATTCAGGGTTTTTCTTGCTCTTGCCTTCCAAATCGAAAAATGCATGAAAAAGCGTCTTATTTGCGCTGTACATATACATAATAGTTGGAAGCTAATGTAAACATAGGAAATGAGAAAGTCCGAAAGCTGCTAATATTAAAAAATACATAAATATATATACGAAAACCGGCTATATATATATATATATATATATATATATATATATATATATATATATATATATATATTATATGCACATCAGAAAACAGACAAGAAAGAAAGAAAAAGCAAATAAAAACAAGGTGAAAAATAAGATGGCCAATCGATCAATATTTGTATTTCACGCATTCATGCCCCCGAAATCATAACAAAATTATTAAACTACGCAAAACCAATGGTGCGAGTGACCACGTAAGCACACATACATCGTGAGGAAACAAAAACCTTTACAGTAAAAAGAAAATAGAGAATTTTCCAAATACAATGAATGGGTCTTTGCTAGACAACATGATTATTATAATAAATCTAATGGATTTTCGTCAAAATTTATGGTATATTTGCGTCGTGATTTTTGTCAAATTCCTTAATAAAATCAGTGTAACAAGAATAACCGATATTTCTAAGCAATACTAGTTTGATCGGAAACCACTCAGCGTTTTCTTTCTTACGTGATTTTTCGAATAATTTAGCCAATACAAGGTGCAACAGCCACGCAAAGTGGAGGGTTGCTGAATCAGATTGTTGTAAGTTTGCAATGTATTGGAGGTGCATAATATGATGTCTAGGTTAGATATCGTTTGACCCTAGACTAAAAGAGCCAAAATTGTAGTCTTTGAGGAAGCATTCCCTCAAGCGTCTTTTCCACAAAGTTATGAAGAACTTAGAAAAATTACTTCTTATGTGTACATGACATAACGGGTTCTTAGATAAATGTAGCTTATTTGAATATTTGTCTTTGTAATAGCAGTAGAGAAGTAAAAGTTTACTATATATGATGCGGTTCTCTTTCATCTATATGGACTTTTTCTTCTATATGCATGTGTTTTTCTTGAACATCGTTTTTGCATTTATCTGATCTTCGTTTTCTTCTTCTACATGATCTTATTTTTCTTCTATATGATAAATTTTTTCTTCTATTTTCTGTTCTGTTTCTTCTATGTGATTTTCTTCATTTTTTCTATATGCTTTTGTATGATAAGTCGAATTTAATATTGGCAACTTGGATATTAGATGGGTGTGAAGCCATTAAGGGAATGCCACTGAGATTTCACCGACTGTGCAGATGCATATACATCAGCAGAACAGTATTTATACAAATATATGCATATTTGTTCATGAAATATAGTATATTTCTGTTCAAAAGCCTGTGGGATTATTATGTATGCAGAGGTGCCCAAATGAAAATAACTATAACAAAATTGGTGTTTAATCTTCATTATTATTATTATTGTTGTTGTTATTATTAATATTATTAATATTATTATTATTATTATTATATTTCCTTTGATTTCTGGTGTGTACACATTTCGTTCCGGGTCCTGCCCAGAGACCTAAGGTTAGATAAAGCATTTTGTGAGGTGTGGGCTGTACTCGTGAGAACATATTTTTGTATTTCTTTAAGGCATGGGCTTCCAGGAATTCTTTCACTTAGTCTACTGGAATCTTTTCCAACCAATCCGAGGGCTCCAACTACAACAGGGATAGTTGATGTTCCCATGTGCCACATTTTTCAGATTTCGATTTCAAGGTCTTATTTTGATAGCTTTTTGAAAAGACTGCCATATCAATAAGGAGGCACTTTTGTTTGTTTGCGTTCACTAATAACAATGCCTGGGCGGTTAGATTTGATTGTCCTGTCTGTGTGTATATGTGTAGTCCCATAAAATTGTAACAGGTCCTATCTCCGTAACCGGGTCTGAAATTCTTTCAGTTTATTATTATTATTATTATTATTATTATTATTATTATTAAAATTTAAATTAATCTAACTCCCCCTACTCTTATACCGATATCACTGCATAAGTAATTTCTAGAAGAATTCAAAATCCTTGACTCTAAGAAGTGGATATGTCCGGACAAAATCCTATTGACCGTTCTTCAGAAAATTAATACCGTTATCTCTAACCTTGGCAAAAGTTTTTAACTGCTGCCCGATGAAGAAATGCATCGTAAGTCTTTGGTGGGTATTATCTGCCCTGTTTTCAAGAATGTGTGTCAGTGTTCAGCCTATTTTGTATATATTCCTATCAGCCAACCTTCTCAGTGGTTTCAGCAAACACTCTTAACGGGAAGAAATCCTAAGCGGCAAACAGTATTGATTTCGATTTTCGAGCAGCAGTGCTGGTGGCATCGCTGTCATCACACATAGGATCAGTGAGGCACTAGACAATAAATTCATCACAGGAGAAAAAACCTTAGATATAAGAATGGTCTTTAACATGGTGTGGCGTTATGTGCAGCTACACAAAAAACTCCAGTTAATAGAAATTCTAGAAATGTTTTCTCAATTATCATTTCCGTCTTATGATCGTTGTTAATGATTTGTTACCTGATACCTGGGCGTGATGATAATCTACATCCGGCAGCAAGGCTTCTCATCGGGAAATTGCAGGAATTGAGTTATATGGAACTACTTATTAATTTCTGTTGTCCCCAAGACTACCTAGACCCGGTTCGGTAGCATTAAATAACCCCATTAGGGTGATATGTCGCTTAACAAAATCAACCAACAACCATATCGTAAGCCGAAACTATCAATACATCTTTTCCCAAAGCTCCCCACTCGGTCCTACGCACTCTCTTCATTATAGTAACGATTTGCTTAAGAATATACTCACAAATGTTCTTGAATATTCACTCACACACACACACACACACACACACACACACACACACACACACACACATATATATATATATATATATATATATATATATATATATATATATATACCGATTATGCAATGGTGTACGTGAGTAACTCAATCTGATATCCTAGCTCTAATAGCTCAATGGAGACATCTTAATTACCTCATCACAAGGGTCGTTAGTGCTTGCTTGTACACAAATTTTTAAAGGTTTTTCTATATATCGCTGTTTTTTATTGACTAGCGCATCTTTAGTTTTGTGTGCGCAGTGTTGAAGGTATTATTGCGATTCTTCGCTTTTCTTCAATTTTAACACATTTTACGCTTTCGTTAATTCGTTCTCCAATTTTCCGAAGATGTGGCTTCACAGAGAATTATTGTTTTTTTTAATTTATTCATTAACTTGTTCAGTATTCTCCTTTCCATTTTCTTCCTCTTCTGTTTGGTTACTTATTCTATCAATTTATTTTGGACACAAGCGAAATAAATATAAATTAAAATACTGCAATAGAAATGTTAACTCATAGCTTGAAGTTGAAAAGTTTGGTTTCATGCTTCTGTACTCTTTCTAATAGGTCAATTCATCTATCGTTTGTTACTCTGTCACTGTCATTGACGGGTCAATGTAAATGGTGATAAAAAATAAAACTGTTGTGTGTTAATAATTTTTTCTTTAAAATAAATGTTTCTTTAATCTTAACAGGAATTGAATTACGTAAGTCACACAGGAAACTTGTTAATGTAAACACAAATTTAGCATTAACTGAAAGGACAACATGCGGAAGTTGAAAAGAAATACAGGCTTAGATGAGACGAAAGAGAAATGATATGACAACGGAATTGCATACTCCGCCGAAAAAATATTTTATCTGAATGTAAACAAACAGACGGACCGACGAAAAAAAAAAGTAGAACGTATCGGAAAAGGAAGAGTTTTTTTTCAAAAATCCTACATATTTATTCTATGCAAATAAAGTCATTCTATTGATTGTCAGGATTGTGTTTTCTGAACTGAATACGAAAACGACTGTTGATTCTGTCACGCTCAATGCGACCCTAGATTTTTAGTAATAAATTCGCCTTATGTCAGTCAAATATTTTTTTATATTAACTGATAAATCAATTATTCTAAAATGACTGATATGAATTATTAGAGTGACGTATGGAACAGGTATTATGGGAGAACTAATCGGATGTTTCTTTTTTTATTGTTTACGACGTTTCCTTCAACAAGAACATTATTCGAACAACGGAAAAAAATTAAAATCTCATTACCATGAAAAATAGGCTACATAGAAATGAAAATTTAACGTTTAATAATTATTTTAAGCTAACATTAAATACATGTATTTCTCTTGAAAACCGAACAGATAAAAAAAATTTTAAAAATTATTTTAACATTTTCTTATGTTCTAAAGAGCATTCATTATTTCAAATGTATTTATTTTATTTACATGTAAATTATTTGGACTGTTGTCCTTATTCACGATTTTTCAACCGTTGTGCGCTCCGACCTTCTTGAAGTGATTGGAATTTCGAACTGAACGCGTTATTTCGTCCACGGGGGCAAATTGTTCTGTTTCCATGTGCCATAACGCTTTTGGATGGTTCAGTTATCTCCCTTCCTTTAACTCAACTCATCATGATTTCTTCACCACGGCAGTAGCCAGGTTTGAACTCAGAATTATTGAGGTCAAATGACTGGATCCAACCAACGCAATTATCCCCTGGGCCATGTGTCTGAATTTTACGCATGAAGTTTTTGTTTATTTCATCAGTGTATGTATTTGGAGGTCTTATAAAAGTAATGTCTCAGTAACCAGTTTCTATTTTTGTATGTAATATACAATTTTCGTTGTTATTAATGCTTTTCGATAGCACTCATTATTACTGATTCCCATATTGTATTCATTTCTAAGTTTGGCCGGCTTAGGTGACGTTTGTGTCCTAACATATGTACTTATTAGTACATTAAGTTTTCGCATTTTCCAGTGATGTTCTCCGTCTATTATTTCAACTTCATCCTACAGGGGATCACCCTTTTGCCTTCCAATGTTTTTCTAGTTCTCCTTGTGTTACGCCTTTACAGTGTTCTTGCAGTCTTTCCTTAAGGGGGCAGCCCGTTTCTCCTTTATATTACTTACCACAGCTGCACGGGATGGCGTACACACAGTCCTTAGTCAGGTTCTCCTCTATAGGTTTAATCGAAAGAGGTGTCTGCGAAGTGTTGAACGACTTTCGGTCGTCCCGATTGAAGCTGTTTTCTGAGTGCTGTTATCCTCTTGTACATTTCTTTCCCAGTTTGTTGCAGCTGCTGACATGTATCCAGGTTAGCTGATACGTTGTAAGGGTCGTCGCTTTTACTCTATGTCTTAAGCAGCGGACGATCCCTTTCTTTACATAGTATGGGTGGGGGTGGGGGTTGAGATTGAAGTATTGTTGGCTTGCGGTATACTGATGCACATCTCAGAAATATAGACACATAAAGTAAATTAATAGGTTTTTATTAATATTTTCATAACATTAGCCTCGTCAAATTTCTCTCAGTTCTATCCATATCTTAGCTTGTCTTCTGAGTTTCTTTTCTTGAAATAAGGATATATGCAAAATTAATCTTCTTCTCACTGGACCTATTCAACCTACAACAAGGCGATTCTGAGAGAATTAGAAATCTTACCAGGATTAATTATTGGCGGCCAAAATCTTAACAGCATGAGATAAGCAGACGACTCAGTGTTGACAGTAGAGATGGAAACAAGACTACACTCATCAGTACATAGTGTAGTGATGTAAAGCGAGAATAAATGATTAAATATCAAACAGAGAAAAACAGACTGCATCGTAGCTAGCAAATGGTTGAGCCCTAAATATAAATTACAAATTGAAGACGCCAAAATCAAACACGTATACAAATTTAAATATCTAGGAAATGTTGTAACAAAGGACGGAAAGTCTAACATTGAATTCAGAAGACGATTTGGGATAACCAAAGATGCAAAGATGCATTACAAAAGTTAACCAAAGTATTACGAAAGAAAAATATCATTAGAAACAAAGAAGTGTAATGTCACTTGATATAGGTCCTCCTATAAGGTAGTGAATGCTAGAGAATTTCCTCAAAGATAAAGAATAGACTTGAAGCAACAGAAATCTGGTTCTACAGAAGGATGCTGATGATACCATGGACCGAGCATTTGAGTAACGACTAAGTTTTAAAGAAAAAGGAAACAAAAAGGAAACTTAAAATCAGGAAGAAACAGCTGAATTTTATTTGACACATAAGGAATGAGGGCTTTCAAAATCTCATATTTACAGGACAGATTGATGGCAAGAGGGTCAGAAGAAAACAAAGCATGAACTACTTAGTGAATTTGATTGAATGGATAGCGTAACAAGATTTTGGAGAAATAACAAAAAGACAAACATTATTAAGAGCTATGAAGGACGGGATATTATGGAGAGCCATGATCGCATACGCCTGAGGGAGCATGGTATATAAAGAAGAATGTGTCCCATTACCGCAGGCGTGCACAGAGAGAAAAAAATTTATCTGGAATTTCACAATGTTTCAGGAACTAGTCTTTATTTTTCCTACGCATGATGAGAGTTTTCATGTTTTTTTCCTATTGGAAAAATGGCTTTGATAAAGGGGAGAAGGGTCTGAATATACTCCCCAGGTCAAGATCAGCATTGCATCGTTCGACTTTTGCTTTTCACATAACGCACCTAATAGGATACATACCAAACTATTGACAGTATAGATTCATCGCTCAGGCAATCTCGACTGTCTATCTGCATATGTTCTTCTGACCAGGAGGCGCTTAACATATCCATATAAAATTATCATTTTTTTCTCCTTTAAATGAATCGTCTTACTGATTCACTGTTGTCAATAATGATATCCTAGTTGATTGACAGTTATGAAGTACAATAATATACAATATACGAAGTTCAGTGTACTGAATATTGATGCGAATCTCTCTTCGTTGTACTGTTCATATATTTCTTGTCGTCGTTGTCATTCATTTATCAGCGGCTCTTTTACAGTTTTCCTTTGTTTATATTTACCCTAAATTCACATATTTCTGGAATATTTTCCTTACCTTTAACCGACAAAAATAATTCTACCGCAGTTGCTACTTCAGAGACAGTGTACCTAGCCATTCTTAAGCCAACAATCGCAGACTGTATTTAAACGTGTTTGCATACTATAAATGCCACATCTATACTGACACTCCAGTAAATTACCGTAACGCCTTCACTATTACATCATATATACTTAATAAAGTTGAACCCACTTGTAAAATTGAAGGAGATGGAATCATTCAGTATTAGTGTAGAGTAATAATATACACAGTCGATGAAATAGTTTAATTGCAGCAACAAATCTAAGAGTTATTTGTGGAAATTAACCACACATTCGTTTTAGATTTTCCGTATAAATACAAGAGTTGTTTAAGCTGTATATGCTTTCGTTCAAATTATTTGATCTTTTCCTATTTCCCATAAAAAAGGGAGAATCTGCATTAAGAATAATAGTTTTTAACAGCACATTTGTTTGTAATCATTTTTCTTTGCATTTTTTCGTTAAATTGGTATGCTCAATTCTTCCTGGCATTTAAGATATTATACTTTGGAACAATTATTTCATTATATCGTGGATGGAAAATGTAGTTGTCTCATATATAAGAGTAAATTAAATGTTTGGAAATTGTCCATGTTTGTCCTTTATACAAACTTACAGATCACCGTGAAACTGTAACTATTTTCCGCTGTGTGTAGTTGATGATCCTTGACAAATGCGATGAAATCCTGCGGAAGGAGTTATTCCAGTTGTACTAATTCGACTACTGGAAGTATTTCAAATTTACAATCTATAACGCATAACAAGAATATCGTGTTTCTTTCGAAAACTCAATATACTCCACTAGATTTAGGTTCATATATATATATATATATATATATATATATATATATATATATATATATATATATATATATATATATAACAGAAGCACTCAAACTATCATGAATTATTCGTGTAAATGAAACGCATATTTGGTCTAATGTGTAGTGTTTCGTGTTTCAAATGAGTCACATAATTTTAATGTGGCTGATAACCCTCAGTGTATTTGGGTGGATAAGATAGGGTGAGGGATGCAAAAGTTATTAAGCTTCTCTATTTCGAATCATCCTTGCACATTCTATTACTCGTAAAAACAAACAAGAATTTCTCAGTGTATATAACAATTTCTCTCTACTTTTCCTTTGCAGAGTAATCGTTTTCAAATCGGTTCCCTGTTCAAAAACGCGTAGTTTTGATTTAAAGCAAGCATCTGTGGGTTTGATAATTTACATTGCTGTTATAAAACTATATGGACCATTAGTTTATCTTCTGGATAATTTACACATCGTTATGATCTTTGCCAAGGCAACTTTCTGTACATTTTAATGATGATCTTTTGTAAATATTTGTTCGTAGATGCGAATTAAAATAAAAGAAATATATTAATGCAGTTGAAACACCGAGCCATTTTTATCTTAACGATATCAACTGTATTGAGCCAAATATATGAGAACTAAAATTATTTCATCCTGTTTTAAACAACAGGGATATTCTATTTACAGTGTGTTGCGATCTGATTATCGATGGGAGTAACCCATTTTTTTCACAAATTGTAAATCCATTAAATTAGGTTGCGATTTAATTGAACATATAAATGAGAAAACAGTGCCAATACTATTTCTTTGTAGGTGAACTTATGTCCGCGTTCGTATATCACGTTTATGTGTGTCAACGTATCCCTATCTCTGTTTGTTTGTCTCTGTGTGGTATGAGACCAAGTTTTTCGCGTGCACCTGCTGAGACTAATAGGGTGTGATATTATTGACATTCTTGATTTATTACGATATTCTAGATTTGCGGAATGTCATATTGACATTTTGATTGTTAATGGGATTTCTTTTTATATTGGATACTTCCTGCTTAACAGACTATTTTACAAGATCTCACAGCTTTTGTTTTCCTTTACGTACTCTACGTGACTATTTCTTTTCTAGAGTTGCTTATATTCAGTCATCCTCAAGAAGAGCAAAAATGTACAAGTACCTTCATTCCTCAGATAAGGATGAAGAAAGATCATCCTCTTCCTTTTTTCAATAATGTTAATGAAGTGTGTTCTCTTTAATTATGCAATAACGTTAATAATACGAAACACTGAAACATTGATTAACAGCAAGGTTCACAGTAAGAAATCGATATTCAAAGGAAATTTCCATTTATAACACATATGTGGGCATACATTTATTAGTGCGTTTAGATAACTATACAAATAGAAAATATCCAGCTGTCTCAGTAGAGATTTAACACACACAGGCGACGGTGAAGTTGGTTAATATTAGAACTGAAAACACACAAAATACTATACATCAAAGCAACCAAGGTTTAATTCATTGACAGTTCAAGTCGACAGTCTTTCTACTGCAACTTTTTCATTGCATGTTGATACTTGGACTGTGTCTGCATATCTTGAAAATCATATTCCGAATAAAAAGATTTAACAATTCTTCGATCGGGAAAGAAAAAAATTAGGCGTGTAGAATGGTAAATGATAAATGTTATGAATACACTTATAAAATACACCAAGTAATCGAACATTTATATTTAATATTAAGCTTTATTTTCAGTAGAAATATTTTCCTATTTTAGGAATTTATATTACGTATATGAAGACAATGTTTGCTTTAAATATCATAGTGTTATCTACAAAGATGTTGCAGAAAAAATATGAAATATAACATATTGGATATTTAGTAAATCAATTTTTGAAGCATTTCACCGCAAGCAAGGCGGGAGTGCCACTAGCACGCAAGGGGTTACAGAAGAGAGTGAAAATAAGAGAAAAGAGGATTGTTTGAGGAAAGGATAAACAGAAGGGCGGCTATCAAGATCAAGGCATCAGAAGATGTTGATAGACATTACATTTAAATTTTCGAAAATTATACTTAAAGCAATAAGAGGAAGTTAGTTCCGCTGACGGGAAGTGCGAGAGAAGAAGCTGTTGGAGTAGAAGAAACGGTAATATTTAACTGTTTCGACAGTAAAATGGTGGCACCGGGATACCAACCTAGTAGCACATTTAAATTCATACTGTTGGGCCACCAGTGAAAATAGTTCGTTAGTGAAATTGACATGAACATATTTGCAGAAAAGAGAGAGGGAAGCCACTGTGAGAAAGTGACTGCAGTCGAGTTTCCATATACATTCTAGAGCGTTGTTTATTTGAATTTAAGTGTATATATTTCATAGACTTTAAACGTTTCTAATATGGTGTTGGAAGAAAATATTTGCAATAGTTTCGAAATCATGGAATAAAAGGCATACCATTGACTCAACGTTTTCCCCTTGTACACAAATGTAATTACCCATCACACATTTCTGTATTTTTAATTTCAGCGCTCCAATATTAGTATCTCTGCTCGGAGCTAATTATTTTTCCTATATCTTATTTGTTTGAATAACGATACACTATTTTTTAGAATGAGAATGTGAGTGTCTTAATTGGCTGATATTAAAAATACGTAAAAAGAAATGTCAAACAATCTAAAGGAGAACATGAAGAGTGAGCTAAATCATCAGACATTCATAACACAAGTATTATACTACAGCAGCTTATGTGTGTATACATATATGTGTGTGTGTGTGTTATTATATATATATGGTTGTATGTACATACCCGTGTATGTATATATGTTTATGTACATATATGTGTATGTATATATAAGCATATATGTATATATAATTATAAAATATCGCACATATAGAGCGGGTGTTAATAAAACAATGATCATCAGTGTAATATATCAGAGCTATTTATTTATTAATAAATATACACATTATCTCTGGCCGCTTGCACAATGAGTTTCATGCGTGAAGCAATTTTGAGGTGCTGAGGATGAAGTAACCTTTACGCAATTTGAATTATAATATATCTGGCTATCACTGGCGTAGTTATATGATTCTGGGATTATAATATTTTAATTTTGAAATTTACAAATTCTATTTCCTAATTAAAATACGCGGGATTTATATATATATATTTTTTAAGCTTATCACCCCAAGCAAGGCTGGAAGCCACTAGCATGCAAGGGGTTACAGAAGGTTTGGAGGAAGAGCAGATAGGAGTGGTAAAGGTGAGATGGGGAGAAATATAGTGGATCGATCAAGGTGAGGGGGTTACAGAAGATTTGGAGCGAGAGCAGATAGGAATGAAAGGTGAAAGGATGTGGAGAAGGGAAGTGGATAGATCAAGGCAACTGGAGATGTCGATTGACGTTACACTTAATAGTTGGAGATTGTATTTGTCAGGGAAACAGGAATAAGGAAGGGAGTTCCACAGGCGAGATGTGCGAGACATGAAGCTATTGAAGTAGAAGAGACGTCTACATCTAACAGTTTCAACGGTGAAGGGGTAGGAGCGGGATGCCAGCCTCGTTTAAATTCATGAGGCCTAGGAACCAGCGAAAGCAGCTCATCGGAGCAATTATCGTGAAAGTATTTGTAAAAAAGACAGAGCGAGGTAAAAAAAGAAAAACTGAAAAATTATATTATTGTGGGGTCAATATTCATATTTTAATTTTTTTAAAAGGTGAATAATTTTTTCTTATTTAAACGCAAAACAAAATTCATATTAAAATTAATCAATAAATAGTAATTTTCATTAAAAATAAACCATAATTAACATTAAAAATGTAAAACTTAATCTGGAGCAATTTCAGATAACCAATGTTTCAACTATACATAAATTGTATTTATTTCCTACATCGTTACAAGTCTTAGCTCGAGATAAAATTTCCCAGTTGATATAAGTTTAGTAATTTAAATTACTTAAGGTCATTCGGGGAAGGTAAAAACGAACTTTCCAAGGATTTTTCGTGGAAACAAAATAAAATTTAACAGATATTGGAATGTATGTGGCTCCTTATACAAATTATCGGTTATGCATTAACTGTTTAAGGGCGAGTATATCTTCGGCGCATTTATTTTAGGAAAAAATTACAGTCTTTGTTGGAAATATATTTGTTTAAGATGATGTTGGTATGAAGTTAACAACGCTGCTGAACCTGATCTCATCATTCTTTTTTCTTTAAAGTCGATTTTTGAGATGGAGAATGGTTGAAGAGTTTATTAATTAAATTTAGAAAAATTCTACCGACATTAGTATTGACATTGCGGCTAAAAGGTGGATTATAGCATAAAATATTGCGTTCATATATAAACGTATATATATATATATATATATATATATATATATATATATATATATATATATATATATAATATAATATTTTTGTTTTGAATATGATTCCTTAGCTACATAAGAGTTCTCATATTTCAAAAGCGAGAGCCGAGACCCCTAACATAACTAGCCGTTTCCATAGCAACTAATGTTCCAATGAAACCGCACTTATAAACACGCGCTAACCAAAAGATAGCTAATTCCCAAATTCTCGCTTGACAAGGAAGCGGGTCCAGGCACCTTAACTCTACATAACTTAAAAAATTATGTTAGGGGCCTCGGCTCCCGAATTTGAAACATGAGAACACTTATGTAGCGAAGGAATCATATTTTTAAAAACAAAAAATATTATAATATAAGCTCTACTTCTGTACGGAGCACTGTCTTTTTGAAAATAAATGCAAAATACTAAGGAACACCGGATTATTTACCTAACGTGATCTTTCCTATTTTTCTGCATACCTGCATACATATATATATATATATATATATATATATATATATATATACAGACTTATGCATTTATATTAATGTGTGTATATATATATATATATATATATATATATATATATATATATATATATATATATATATATGGGTATATAAGTATATATATATTGGTGTATATGCATGTGCATAAATGTAGATATGTGCATATATATAGGTGTATATGTGCATGCTTGTATATATATGTATGTATATATATGTAATATATATATATATATGTATATATGTTTGTATATGTTTATATATATGCATATTATTATACATAATTACATGTTTATAAACATGTATGTGTTTATATCTACATATATCAGTATATATGTATTTATATATGTATTCATATATGTATGTATATTTAAATGCAGATATATATGTATATATATATGCGTACATATATACATGTATATTTGTACATATATTTATATGCATATATATATATATATGCATATATACGTATATATATATGCATATATATCTATGTATGTATATATTTATGCATTTGCATAATTATCATATGTATTTTTGCATATATATTTATATATATGCATATATAATGTATATATATATATATATATATATATATATATATATATATATATATATATATATATATATATATATATATATATATAAAACTGTGTGTATATGTGTGTTTGAGTATGTGTATATATTTATTTATACGTACACGATACGACTGGTAAATTGTCGCCATTTTTAATATCACGCATGCACGTTGCTTGTTTTTCATTTGGTGCACAGTATATTAGTATCATTTAGTCACTGCCAGTGAGAAAATGAGTTCTATATTCACCAATACAAACATTTCAGAACATTTGGCTGTCAATCTGAGAATAATGTGGTGTATTCAGAAATAGTTGTAGGAATATATTCGTGATTACCAATGTTCAGCATCTCGGAAAATATCACTCTGATCGTTCTGATAAGAAAAGTTTTTCTTAATGTGTTGCTGATGCCATCAGACTAAACGGGGAGGCGTACATTAAAGTGTCTTGATGGAGAAGTGCTGCGTTCGTTCAAGAGGGTGGCTGATGGAAAACCTATTACTTGCAAAAGTAATCTGCACCATTTTGTGACCACATTGCCCATTACACCTGGCCGCCTAATTCCTCAAAATACATCCTTGTTTGATTATTATGTGTGGGGCGAAGCTGAGCAAGAGACCCCAAAATCTCCTTGTAAGACCAAATATGAACTGAAGCTAACGATTATAGCAGCATTCACCAAATTAAACAAGGAGACAGTTCATAAGTTTCGCATGAGATTCCGAAGTCGTCTTGAGGCCGAGTTCAATGACCAATTTATTGAATAAATTTACTCTTAGTAATTCAAGATATTTTTGCGTAATTTTGGTAAATATATCTGTCAAGAGATGTTAGTATTATTTTCCATTTTGCGTAATTTAGACGACAATTTATACATTCGCCCTGTGTGTACTTGTATATATATATATATATGTATATATATATATATATATATATATATATATATATATATATATATATATGTATATATATATATATATATATATATATATATATATATATATATATATATATATATATATATATATATATATATATATATGACGCACCGTTATTAATAGAAGACTGTTTATTGAGTTTCCTAATGCACAGTAATATTTTCCGAGATAAAATCAACTTCAGGTAAAACGATGTCCATAATAATGATGGATGTAGAATTCGATAATATTTAAAGGAATTTCGATATCAGGGGGAAGAAGAATGCATGTTTGTCAGCGTGATAAAAAGAACAGAGAATCGAAGTACTAACTGGAGATGTAAATTCCAATAATGCAGAAATGTCATTATCTAAGACCTGTTTTCACAGAGGACGCGAAACGTGACTCCGAAATATGTATGCGTATGGAAACATCAACAAAGGTCTTCCGAATGCTAAGTAATAAGAAAGGAATATTTTACTGAAGAGACATATAAGTGCAGATCTGATATCAATTCTCTTACATGCCAGATAAGGCTGGACAAATTCAAAGACTGCTGACAACACAAATGTGGTTTTATGCCGAAAATGCAATGGACCTAGAATATAATCAATGAAGAAAATTTAACGAAAATGAAAAGGACGATCATGCCTAGAATCAGAAACAAACCCCTAAATTATATTTGACACATGATGAGGAAGGAGAGCTTGAAGAGGTTGATACTGCTCAAGTATCAAAACATATAAGATATTTTGGCATATTTAACAAGAGTGAATCATGACATTATTTATTAAAATAAGCTTGGACATTGTGTGTTTGCATTTTACATATATATATATATATATATATATATATATATATATATATATATATATATATATATATATATAGTTTAAGATTTCGAATATATTTTGTAAAGAATATCTTTTCAAAAGATTGTGTCGAAATAGTTCAAAGTTCATACTTTTTTCATTTTGTTCCCGTAACTGTGACCGTTTCAGGCGCTAACAGAGACTGACGATTGTCTCTATTGTAGACAATATTCTATTGCTTTCATCTGTGTATTTTTTACCTGGAATTTGAATCAGCACACACTGCCATCATGTGGAATGGTTACTACGAGCAAGATCGCACAGACAAAGCATATCTCAAATATTTATACTTATGAATTATTCTGTAGTCCTATTGAGCATTTTGAACACATTTCACGATATTATTTGATTTGGTTCAGTGCAGTATTGAATACTATGTCCACACTGCTTATATCGACAAACGCTTAATGTCCGATACTCAGCGCTCACTCATAATTATAAAAGAAAGATTAAACAACGTGTGTGTGTCTGTATATATATATATATATATATATATATATATATATATATATATATATATATATATATATATATATATATATATATATATATGATGTTGCATTTGTGGTCAAAGGAAAACAGGAAAATCAACATAATTCAATATTAAACAAAGCATTCTGTCTGAATTGTTATTTTCCACAAAACTCGGTCAGCTCGTTTGTAGTTTCTTCTGTGCCGCGTTTTTCTTCCTCTCCGCCCTGATACTTGGCGTTTATAGCCAACTGTTGCCCTTGTGTTCACAGGCTTTCTCATGTAAAAAGGGTATTCGTGTACCAATCGGCCACCGAATCTGTCCATGTTTCGGTTCATGACTCACTAAACCCGTGTCCGGTGAAGCTGAAGATGTCGGAACCAATCAGGGATAACCAACACGAACACTGGCCACGTGATTGGGAAAGTGGGGCAGAAGATAGGTGGAAAGGTGTACATTCAGAAAGATGGCGGCAGAAAGAATAGAAATAACCAATTACAAGAAAAGAATGAAGGTGTTTTGATCGGTTTTATGTTGCGCTAGCATAATAGCAGATGAAGAAAAACAGAGAGACTTGTAGTTAAGGGGAGAAAAATAAAAAAGTGTTGTATTGTGGCATCTAATGAAGGCAAAGGTGTCAAGTGAGGAACAATAGAAAAAAGCAAAAACGCATCGTGTATATGACATTAAAGGATGTCACAAAAAAAACGTAAAGATCAATGAGGAAAATTATGGAAACTTAACGAATGTCACAGAATTATTAAATGTTATTACAATTGATTATGGGTTACTTACTTTCACCCTGGAAATGATTTGAAAATTTGAGTAATCTTTAAGGTAAGTTAGTATTTTTTTAGGAAATGACACGCAGAGGCATTTATAAATTTTAGTGATGATTAATAGTATTTTACTCAGTTGATCATATTCTACTGATGTTTCATATATATATATATATATATATATATATATATATATATATATATATATATATATCAAAGTCAAGCTAAACTGTAAAGGGCCATCAATGCAATTTTCCTAATAGTCCTACATTCCGCATGATCAACCCAACCAAATAGGAATTGGTTAAGAAAAGTTGATTTTCAAAAAGTGTGCGACTTATTACGAACTGCAACACAGGCTGAACAGGATAAATAATAATAAAAGGCATGTATTCACAAAATACGATATTAAGGATTTCTATCCCTTAGTATATAAACAACAGCTACTTGAACCATTGAAATTTGGTAAGGATTTTGTCGAAGTGACACCAAGCAAGTAGAAGTAATTCTACACTGTCGAAAGTTAGTATTGTTCCACAATGGCAAAGCCTTGGCAAAAAAGACAGACAAATTTCCTTTGATGTCACCCAAGTTTCGTATGATGGAGGTGAGGTTTCTGAATTGATGGGGATTTGCATATTACGTAGGAACGATAACAAGTCCATATAAATGATTATGCCCTGTATAGGGTCGACGGTCTGATGGTATTAATATGTAATAGAAGAAACTATATTGAAATAACAAAACTATTTAAATCCAAGGTTTTGACATTGTGGTTGATATTAATTAAAAAAAATAGTTCAATATTTGAACGTAGCATTAAATCTGCAAAATGTTTGTGTCTTCACATATATGAACCCAGAAAATAATGTACAACCACCAGTTATTTTTCAAACTTTAAAAATATAGAAATTGTACTAAACTAGTCATCCATGTATGAAAAAAAAACTGGAAGAAGCACAAGTGTGCGTTAGAGTATTTTAAGGAAAGCCAAACCTTGCAACATTGGTAATAATATTTGTAGATTGTTCCAGGAGGAAAAACTCGCAATTATGTATCCAGATCGAGATAAGCTGTTTAACGGGGGGTCTGAAATGTAGGCAAACTGTAAGAACATTACTAAATATATTCAGGGTTCATAGTAACCCGGATGAAAATACTTGTATTATTCACACACACTGTTTCCTTTTCATCCTACACTCTTGCCTTGCCCCTCCTATTATTATTATTATTCTATTTTCCTTCCTCCCACTAGTTTAATCCCCTCTACTCTTCATTTGCCCGTCCAGTTTTTTCCTCCCCCTCACTTATATTCCCCCACTCTTGATTTACCCCTTCCTTGATGAACATTCATATTCCTCACCCCCTTAAATCTCTTATACGCTTAATTTTACTCTCCCATATTATTATTTTTTCCATTCCCGTACACCTCCTCTACCTTTGTTAACTCACATTTCCTCTGATATTGATTTACCCCTACCCTCATTATAATGAAAGGTAAAACATTTCAGTGGGGGGTTTGTGCCCCGCAGGGACACCTTTGTTCAAAACGATTATGCCGATGTTCCCTCCATCTTCTGAATTTCTCCTTCTATATTTTGGATAGGAGTCATTCACATGTTCAAATTTAAATTAAAATTAAATCGCCCAGAGATCCCCTATGATCAAAATGAAATATACTTCTTCAAACATGCTAGCAGTCATTCCTATGTTGAAATTGTAATTTAATTTATATCAAAGGGAAAAAATCAGTCAGTGGTTGTCACCGAGGCCACCTTTGACCAAAATGAAATATACTTATCCAAGTACCCTTGGTAATGAAGTTTCAGACTATAAATGGTTATGTGGTCTATCTACAGAACCCTAGAAGGAGTTCGACAGTGATATGACAGTTGGAAACAACAAATATGTACTGTAAGGCTTGCTCAATTTCACGTCCATATTGTCTCATTTTGATCTTGCCGATGTGACCTCCATCTTCTAGCTTTCTCCAACTGTATTTTGAATAGGAGTCATCCCCTGTTCAAATTTAAATTTAATTTAAATCAAACGGAAAAATCAGTGGGGGTTTGTCTCTCCAGGGGCAAAATGAAATATATTTATCCAATTACCCTAGGAGTCATTCCTTTGTTCAAATTTTAATTTATAACAAAGGGAAACAAATCATGGGGATATGTCACCCATCCCTCGGACCCACTTTGATGAAAAGGATGTTTTTCCAAGTACTATAAGCTCCAATCTACGCCGAATTGGTCCAGCGTCTCACTTTACACGGCCTTCTTACAGATAAATTGTATCGGTATCGTTTATTTAGGTTAACCGCCGAGATGTTAAAGTTTATTATTGAATTTATCTAACAGAATTTCAATAAATACGGCGAGGTGAGATGTAGCTTTAGATATCTCGAAGACCTTCGATAAGTTTCGACCTGCTGGACATTTTCGCAACGTCAAGAGCTACGATGGTCCTGTTTACTCCAATCGTTCATAACAAATGGTTTAATGATGTTTGTTCTAAATTGGCACACATCTAGATCATTTCACATTAATGCAGTAGTCCCCGTTGGACGTAGGTTGATTCTTATCTTCATCAGCGTCAATCCTGATCTCATCAATTCCCAATTATGTATTTTACAGGTATTTATTGGTGTCTTCGTCGTATGTCTTATAGGCCCGGCAAGGTAAGATTGGCAGCTGCTCTCGAAAATGACCTCCAATCAGTGGCTAATAGCGACAATGAATGCCTTGTAAATTTTAATGCATCCAAATCAAAAATTCTACTATTTAATCCCGATCGTGCAACATTTCTGTCTTCCACAAACATGGTCAATGCTAAGCTCTAGGAGAAAAATTCATTGGGCTTTATTAGTCTCAAGTTTTCCACTGCCACGAATTGGAGTGAATATATTGAATCAATCACTAAGCCTACTCCATTGCTAAGAAATTTGGTTCACGTGGCATCCCTGTATTTATTCTATAAATACTTCTATGGTAATTGTCCTCCTTGGTAACGCGAATGCATGAATTTAAGCTTGCTACTATTTTCAGAACTAGGTCTCACTATTTAACCGATGAACTAGCACGTTGTAACCAGAATTTCTATTCTAATACTTTCCGTTCTTGCATTTCCCGTAGGTGGAACACTCTTTCGGTTTCTTACTTGCCTGTCACCTACAAACTTGAAAACTTTAAATGCAGCGCCAAACGATTGCTTCTGTCTTCTTCTTTTCTTTTATTGTCATTTCTCAAAACATGTCTCCTTCTGTTTCACTCCCTGTAACACCCTGCGTCTTAGTGAAATTATCGCATTTATATTTCTTGGGGTGAAACGATTTTAAAAATTCCTATTGTATTTGGTGCATAAAAGAATATATCCGAGTATGTAGTAGTTTTAGGCATTCTAGAAATGTCCCTTTAAAAATATTCAACTTTACACACACACACATACATACATACACACACACACACACACACACACACACATATATATATATATATATATATATATATAAAATCCTCTTCTTGCTATAATACATAAAATGTCTAGAAACGCAGGCTAAATATTTTGTGGGGTCAACTTGTTTTTTCCTACCCATGACACTCCTACCAAATTGTTACACCTCTTGACATACATATAAAGCAAAGAGCTCACACATATATATAAGTGGGGACACTTCGAGGCGGTGTAATTGTTAGCATGCTTGCTTCGCTAATACGACTGACTAGTAAGTTCGATCTCCACTGGGTGCTCCACACTTTCGTCCGTGTGCCACATCTAAGCTACGCTTAGAAAATCATTAGTGAATCTCGGGTTTGTGTGACGATTAGCGATCTTGTCACGTTAGAACAATTACAAGAGAGTCCGATTCCCACTGGTTGTCCAATACTTTCGGCTTAGGGCCAGATCTAAGCTACGCTTGGAAAATCACTATACAATGTCGGTTTGGAGAAAACTTTCACCGTGTAAATATTTGTGGAAAATCTGCACTTAATATAGTCACAGAAATATTATCGTTCAGAGACTTGTTGGCATTCCAAGTGAGAAAAAGGAAACTGAATATAGTGACAGCAGTGTGAAAGCCAAAAAAGCTGATATTCCCATTAGATGTGACAGAAGAATCACTCTTGCAAAGTTATTGCAAATGCCTTCATGTCATGTTGTGTCTAGTGTTTACTGCAGTCTATTGGCTACTAAAATTATGTCTTAAATTGTGTTGCAAGAATGTTTAACAATTCCATGATGGAAAGGGGGGTCTGCTTGTATCTTGTTAAGCTTCACAAGGATAGCACTCAGAGGACATTGGTTCTCCAATAAAGTTGACGAAGTAGACAAGATTCTAGTATGGGGATATAGAGAACACCATCTTCAGATGTAAACACGATATTGAGAATGATGTATAATATGTAGAAAATTAGATTTGGACCCTGCAGTTATTAAATTTTGACTGACTTTCATATGCATATTTATAGCGACAGTTTGATGGTTAGATACGTAAAAAAACTATACAAATTTTTCATTAACTTAGTCACGTAAATGTAACCTATGCATAGACAGATAACATTTTTTATAGAAATGAAATTATAACGTTCATTCTATCATTAATGATTTTGTGTATTACTTTGTGTCAAAGTCGAAATGATTTTACTTCACGATAAATGGAAATGCGCCTACACCAAACACTTAACATGTATCCTTTCCCTTAATTGCTGTATTCACACGCATAGAAGTTTGATTTGGTTCCGAATATTTAACCTAAATATTTACAATGGCTTCGTCATTCATTTATGTAGATACGATTAACGCAAACTATTGATCAAACTAGCCGTTCCCATCGGGCTTTCAAGAATATTATAGCTAACATATACACACAAAATTGTACGTGTTGATCAACGAGGAAATGGATTATAATGGAAAACAAAAGCTCGGCAGTTATATCGATGACTGAAGGCTTTCAATATTTGAGGCTTTTAATTTATCACTTATAATATTATTTCCTTTGCCATCAAATTCTAATCAGTCGTTGAATATCAAGGAACATAATATTCTCTATTTAAATGAAACGTTTCAGCTGTCTTTCTGATCCTTATTTTAAAGGGTATTCACTACTGATATTTTCTAATCTGTTCTCCCCAAGTCAGGCAATAATGTCACTAAGATGCAAGGGTTTAATGAGTGTGAAATATGGGGAAATATTAGTGAAGAGAAAAAATATTGTATTCAAGGAGGCAAAATATGGTAGTTGTTGCTACATTTAAACATTTGAAGAACGTACGTGAAAGAAAAGCAAGGAGAGCTGCACAAACGAAATGTGCGAGAAAAGAAACTATTAGAATAGAACTCACAGTTATATTTTGTTATTTCAAATGTTTAAAGGATGAGATTTGTCACTCTAGTACTACGTATTAATTTATGATCTCGAGGCACCAAGAAGGCGAACGCATTATAGCAACTGCCATGAAAATATTAATAGAAAAACAGAAAAAAACACGCCCCGGCAGCTGGAAAGTGACTATAGTCGATATGCCAGGCAGGTCAGGACCGATAACATCAAAATCGTTATTTGGATGTTAGCAAGAACCTCAAGATATATAGTACGCGCAACAGACTAGATGAGACAGTAATATTCAAAGCACGGACGAATGATAGATTTCTAAAAGCCCAATATTGAATGTGTTGTGAAAAGGTGTCTAGCACCTCACAATGAACAATCATCTTTGGAGATAGGTGTAGCAATTTATTCAATATACCGATTTCACTTCATGCAAGTGGAAAGAGAGGCCAAGGAGGTAAAATGAATTCCTCTCATGTAGATTGGCATCAGCCATTCTTATAAAAGGAAAAATGGTTATCTAAGGTGGATAAAATTAAATTCAAGCAGATTTAAGTAGTATAATATTGACAATGTCCTAATATTTATGCTTTTGATGCATTCTGTATTATGTTTTATCCTTGCAGCCTGTAGGTAAAAAATATCGACCTGAGTCATTTATTCGAATATGAAGATACTTCAAGATTTTGTTCATAACTCACTAATATACGCTTTCGTCTACCAAGCTGAACTCCATAATAATATTATTAGCTCAAAGAACATCATCATCATTATTATTATTGCTATTATTATTATTATTGTTATTGCTACTACTACTACTACTACTACTAATAATAATAATCGGTAAAACAAATTATAGTAACATGGTGTAAGGGATGCTACTCGTCATCAGCTGATCCAAGATATAAAGATGACTCATTACACTCAATAATAAGAGAGAAACTACAGAAGTAATAGATATAACCTGAAAGAAGTATTTGTAATTGTAAAACACGAAATAGGGAAACACATCATAAGTGCTGAAGAGAAACATGTACATCATGAGAAGCAACCGTAAGTTTATATTTTTTCTTAATGATGATTTGGATTCTTCGCTTCACTTTTATAATATACATTATTGGTCTGCTATAGATAAACAGCTGTTGTGTTTTTTTTCAGTACATGGATAAGCATGACTCTCCACAACTTCCTATCATTTGTTTCAATTGGCATTGCTTTCTGGTTTGTTTTTTGTCGGGGGGTGTATATTTCATATTCCCTGTTCTGCCACCCATTTAAACAATATCTTTAGATAAGTTGATCACTCCACCTGAAATTTGGAAAGGACATGCTGTACGGCTTGGTATTCGCGCTTGAAGTTCCAATACAAACATTACAGAGTGTTTCGCTGCAGTGGATTCAGAAAGCGTTGGATGAATCTAATTGTGATTACGAAGGGGTATGGAATGAGGGAAAACGCACTCTGATAATAAAAAAAATAACTCCCGAATATGTTAGTGAGATCTAGGCCATGATTGACAACGATCCCTCCAAGTCAATCAGGACCATATCCTGGGAGTTTCTTATCAGGCATGTAGTGCATGAAGACTTTCTGTATTTCTCATAAAAGATGAGAAACAGCCAATTTATATTCAAAGACATGAAGGACAAGATGAAAGACCGTGCTACAAAACTTTTGAATAAGGATAAGAAGGTGAACACACAGAACAACCGTTGATGGTTGTGACCCCACAAAAAATGTAGCGAGAGTGATGAAAAGCAAATATCGAGTCAACATCATGGATTTTAGTGTGATAAGAATAATTTAAAATTACCAGCGCTCACCGTTCAGCCACAGAAAAATTCTTGTCGAAGAACGCATATTTTCTACGAAATTTTTCGAAAATCCAGAACGGTAAATGTAATTAATACTGCTTAAAATGAACAGAATATTTACTTAAAATATGTATACATAAAATAAGCATTATATATATATATATATATATATATATATATATATATATATATATATATATATATATATATATCTGTGTGTGTGTTGTGAGAGAGAGAGAGAGAGAGAGAGAGCGAGATAGAGAGAGATGAAGATAGTTTTAAGGTATATGATATTTATTTGTTAAAGTTCTCAATATCAGGGATATTCCGGAAATAATTATAAGTGAACACTTCGGCCAACATCAAGCGTCAACAGTATTTTTCACGTAATCTTCATGCCATCCCTCTCTCTCTTTCTCTCTCTCTCTCTCTCTCTCTCTCTCTCTCTCTCTATATATATATATATATATATATATATATATATATTGCTTGTGTGTGTTACATTTGGAGTATAAAAAACGAAAGGAATGTACATTACAAACTGAAATAAGTCATAAGAGGTACGTAGCTGAGACTTCAAGGATATTAAATAAAAGCAGATATGAACACAAAATGTAACTTTGCAAAACAACGTGCTCATTGTATTCGTCCTTCATCTAATCAATCGGATCATAATTTCTACTTCAAGCATTATTTTAATTAAAGTAGTAAGTATATGCGTTTGTGGCTTTAGTAAATTTTAAGTGTGTGGGTTTAGTTAATTTATGCGTTTGTGTGTTTAGTTGATTGTCTGCGTGTTTATGTTTAGATAAATGTATGTGTGTGCATTATTTAAGTTAATGTGTGTGTATTTAGTTAATTATATGTGTGTGTATTTAGTTAATTATATATAGGTGTATTTAGGTAATTATATGTGTGTGCGTATTTTGTTAATTGTGTATTTAGTTAATTATATGTGTGTGTGTGTTTATTTATGTGTGTATTTAGATAATTGTGTCTGTATTTAACTAATTGTATGTATTTAGTTAATTGTGTGTGTATTTAATTTTGCATTTATGTGTATTTATTTAATTTATGCTTGCCCGTACACACGTACAAACACACACACACACACACACATGTATGTATGTATGTATATATATATATATATATATATATATATATATATATATATATATATATATATATATATATATATATATTAATGCATATTTCATTAAATAATATATAAAAGTTTTGTTTATTTTAAGTAAATTCCTTTCATATTATCTGATAAGCTTAATAACATAATCATTGAAAGAGGAAAGAAAATCACCATATTCATATATGCTTTTAATCCTGTCTAAGGTTTCGGCTTGCACAAGCCATTATCAGAGATGACAAGTATATTACAATAAATTAAACAATATACGAACATAGCAACAATCGTAGTCTGTTTTGTTTGCATGGAATATTTCTAAGCAACGACAAACTCGTGCATACGAGCCACTGGAAGCGAAAATCGCACCACGTTCCATGACATCAGACATGACCACGCGAGATTGAACATGAGAAGTGTTAAGTATGGGAAGCCGTTGGTATAAACCAATGGCTTCTGTTATCATTTATAAGCATTTAAATATATTTGTGGAGTTTTCATAGTTTATTTTGTTCAGGTAAGGTTTCAACTGTTTTATGTATATCGCTTCAAGAATTTTTAGTTTTTGTTTATTTTCACAAAGATAACGAATATCATAACTGTATTTAAATGCTTTATTTGTTATATCAAGTTTTGCATTTTTTATATCACACAATATTTTATCTCTCGAATTCATTTTTAAGTTTAATTAGCCAAATTGGTTATAGAATGATTATAAATAAAATAATTTCTAAATCAACAAAGAAAACAATGACTGATTTAAGGATTAGCATTTGTAAAACACTTACATCACCCAGAAAAAGAGACGTAATCGTGTGATGGCATTTCTTAGGACTTTCTTGAATTCATTGAAAAAGGAAACATAAATATGATGAACTTTGAAAAAAATTTGCCATTTTCTATTTGTTCAAAGAATATTTAAAATCTATAAACATCTCTGAAATATTTTAATTCATTTCAATGGCTCCTTGAATACAAAAAGCATATACCTGCCAACTGAAGTTTTTAATTTTTTTTATATACAAGTTTGTTTCTCTTTTAAATTATTTTTTGTGATCGTCTTTTTTAGAAATTTATAAAGTAACGCTTATATTTATTATATGCATATATTTTTAATAGAATTAAAAAATCTTTAAAGTCTGATAGGGTGTGAAATTATACACTGGATAATTAAACAATAAGAATAACCATTTTATTTACTCAGATGTTCGGATTTCTATTCAAGGTCATTACTTTCTTATTGCGCTTTATTTTTATTAATTATTTTTTGCAATATTTCTATAAACAGCATATGTTAATTTTGAGCATGAATTCATGTCCATATTGTAATGCTTGCATTGGTTAGACGCTGGAATATGGTTTCATATTTGAAATCTATCAATTTTGACGGCCTAACCTGGGGGCATTTTGTACGGAGATTTCGTGGAAGTGATATGAAATTGTTTAAAGCTGAAATAAAGACAATTATAAATATGAAACCGAATTGCGTACCATATAAAGGAAAATTGGTGTTATTGTTAATTATATTCTTCATTGTGTGTAAAAATAAACTCTTCTGAAGTCTTCCGACGGGGAAAACAATTAACCTTATAATATGTTCTATCATACACGCATACACACACATGCACGGTTTACGTCCATATCACGTTGAAAGACCGGTTCCCATAAGATCACTGAAGTTAAGCAACGTCGATCCTGTTCAGTACATTGATAGATGACCGCTTGAGAATACCGGCTGATGTAATGTATAATTGCTCGGAATTGTTAATCGGAGATCAGTGTTCCAATTTCAGTTGGTGTGGTGAATGAATTCACCTCTTCTCTCCCAGTTGTGGGTGAATTATTTTTTTATCGCTAAATCATTATTATCTCAAAAGAATATTGCAATAATCTAAAAATATTAGGTCATCCCATAAGTTCTGTCCGAATTTTAACTTTTTGTTAAAATGAACGAAATTTAAAGAGTATTTTATAATGTCTAATGGAGCCTAACATTTTTGTTATGTTTAGATGCATTTAAACTGATCAAATTTTATTTCAGAGAACAATAAAATTATATTTTGTTTGATTAAAACCCTGCTAACATGGAAGTACCCAAGAATCATTTGAGGCACATAATGTTTTATGAGTTCAACAAAGGAAACTCAGCAGTCGAAGCGGCTAGAAACATTCACTCAGTATATGGAGAGTAATGTGTGAATGAAATAACTTGCAGAAGATGGTTTTCAAACTTCAGAGGTGGAGATTTCACCCTTGAAGATGAAGATCGAACCAGACGTCCAGTTGAGTTGATGAAAAGCTTCTTGAAGCAGCCCTTGAAGAAAATCCTGCTTTATCAGTTGAGGAATTGGCAGTGGTTTTCAGTTCAAACCATACAACTGTTCATCGTCATCTTCCTAAACTTGGAAAATGGGTGCCTCATGAATTGTCTGAAAACAACCTCAAATCCCGAGTTCACATCTGCTCTTCTCTCCATTCTCGCCAACTTGTTTCACCTTTTTTGGATAGACTTGTGACTGGCGACAAAAATGGATCTTTTATCGAGATGTTAAGCGTCGTAGACAGTAGCTTGGTAAAGGGGAAGGACCCCAGCCACAGCCGAGAAGGGAACTTCATGGGCAAAAGGTTCTTCTTTCAATCTGGTGGGATTACCAATGAATAATCCACTTTGAATTCTTATCACCTAATGCAACAATTAATACTCAAATATACTGTCAGCAATTAGAGCATTTGAACCAAGCTTTGAGAAAAACAGACCTGCTCTAGTGAATCGAAAATGGGTGATGTTTCATCAGGACAATGCGCGACCACACACAGCAAGAATCACGTCACAAAAGATCGAAGAACTTGGTTGGGAGAAAATTCCTCATCCACCTTATTCTCCCGACCTTGCTCCTTCAGACTACCATTTGTTTCGTAGCTTACAGAATCATTGGGAAGAAACAGCTTTTGTAACACATGAAGAGGTTAAAACTGACATTTTTGAGTTCTTCGAATCAAAGCCAAAATAAATTTACAGTAATGGAATTAGTAAGTTTGTCAAAAGTTGGAAGGAAGTCATAGATAATCAGGGAAAATACGTTGTTGATTGAATCTGTAATTAAATGTAACATATGGTCACTTGTTTTCTTTATTCAAAATTCGGACAGAACTTATGGGATGACCTGATATATTCTGGCATTAAATAACCTGCAGGGTGATGCTAAAAGTTTACATTGCAAGATGAATTCAATTCATAAATTCTTCCATTACACAATTAATATTAAATCTACATCATGCAGAGGCACCAGTTCCGTTACGTTCAGTTAGGCAGAGTCGAGTCCGTTCAGTACCAAAATGGGTGACCGCTTGAGAATAAAAGGTGCCGTAAGCTTGGTTGTGAGGCTGGTGTAAGCAATAATGGCTCGGAATTTTTAATAGGAGAGCCAAGTTACTATTACAATTTTATGCGTTATATTCGGATACGAGGAAAACCTTAAGAAAGATATGAGTCCATCTCTTCTCCCTGAGCTATTGGGTAATTAGTAACATCATTAAATAAATCTAAAAAGATTTCTGGCTTTAAATAACCATCAAAAGATTATAAGCCGTAGAAAATGACTGAATCAATCAAAAACGCGAACACACAAACTCGAGCAAATGTTTTTCAAATAAGTACGAGTGATCAGCGTTCTGAAAAAATATTTACATTTCACATTATTATATATTTTATAATTAAGTAAATATGACCATTCTTCTATTTTTTGTGACTACAGACATTATAAAAAAAGATTATGAATATTTATGTTAAATTTAATATGCGCGAGCTGGTCCACGTTTGTATCAGGATTAGTATTTTGATTATTTCTTAATTTCCGGTTTCAAAAAATTTGAAAAGCGGCCATAAGATAGTTGTTATTTTTTTTTATCGATTAACATATTTACAAGTGAAGAATTTTGCTTCTTCCTACACACATAAATATATATACATACATGCACGCATACACGCATACACGCACACACGGATATATATGCAAACACACACGTAGGCATATATATATTGGGAAATATTTCTCCTTAAAGCAACGGTTGAATGACTTCGCTGGGATTGGGAATAAATCTGGATTGATAGTCTTAATGGCAAATAGTATGATTTTGTCTGGGCTAGTGTCATTTTTCGGGTCGAGACTTCTCTTGTTGAAATGAGTATATTATTGAGATAGTGCTCAGTGAGATGTGGCACGTTGTAGAGTAGATGTCCTTTGTAATTTAACGATGAGTTTGATGCAAATGTTTATAATTTGGTTGGTGATCTTCCAGAATTCTCGAGATCAAATTTGTTTCTTTTCAATATTATGTAGCTACAGTTTACGTTTTCCAGAAGTCTCTTACAGCGATTACGGGCAGATTTGAAAGTAGTAAGGACCAGATTACACCGTTGCTTGCGGTAGATATTGAAGTAAAGGTTCCGTCGAGCTGTGGCCGCAGAACAATTCGGGATGAACTATGGCTGACCGTTTGTTTTCTTGCTGGAGTTTGTTTTGGATGTAAAATATTCCATTCCAGAAAGGATTTATTCGTAAATGAGGGTAGCCGGTTGGTGGACAGCATGCTTCAAAACGGTTGGGAGAGGAGCTTCCGTTTTATAGGACATAAATCTGCCCCAATCTGCCTTCGCATAGAGACACACCATTCTATGGAATGGTAAATCAAGGGATGACATTTGTTTGGAATCAATCTGAACACAGAAACGCGATTTAGTTTATGTGAAGGATGTAAGTTAAATTAAATTATTTATAGTATATGACTGAAAGTACGTTATACAAATCACATTTTATGTATGTGCGCATATATATATATATATATATATATATATATATATATATGTGTGTGTGTGTGTGTGTGTGTGTGTGTGTGTGTATGTGTGTGCGGGTGTGGGTGCGTGTGAGTTCATTGCAACTGTGTTACTGTTAACATCAAAGAAATTCAAAATAATGAAATTTATGTTAATTTAATAGCTACAAGAAGACACTAAAAGTATTTTCTATCTAATAACGAGTAATATCGATTCCTGATTATGGCAGATATATTCAACTACTTCCACTTACAAGGACACAGACACATTATCAGTGATGAAGTGAAAATTCCATAGAAAGAAGAAAATTGAATTGGCTCGATTTGTAATACTTTCTCGTCAACTTCTCTCCACCAGATCTATGATATATTATTGTAATAATCTATGACGATGATATGACTATATACGGGCTCACATCTAAAACTCTTGACTATCAGAGATGGTCAAATGACCTCTCTTCCGATCTAGAACTAATTTCCAGGTGGAAAAATGTGGGTGGTTCCATTCAATGCCCCGAATATCAAAATAGATACATTTCATCGCTACAGATCACACAACGAACTACTGCCAATCTCGAGAAGACACGTGCCTTGTACCTCGAATTCACATCCGAGCTCAAGTGGAGCTGTTATATAAGATACATCGATAAAGTGGCAGGTAAAATTAATGGCTCCCTGTACTGCTTCAGTAAGTACCTAACTCCTCGTGCTATCCTCTAACTTTATAATAGCCAGATCAGACTTTAAATGGTGTACTGTTGTCTACTCCACTCTTTCCAGGCTTGACAGAGTTCAAAGTGCCTCCAAGAACTTGTTGGAGTAGAATTATTTTCCAGCCACCCCCAACCTCTCTCTCACAGGCGGGATGTGGCGAGCCTCTCGCAGCTCTACCGCTACATCCATGGAAAATGCTCGGATGAACCACATTCTTTGGTTACGCCAGGTTTAATAATCATGACTAGGATACGCCATGCCACTTAACAAACCACCCATATTCTCGTGCGTATTCCATCGTCGAGAAGTAAGATCCACTGAAACAGCTTCTTCCCAAGAACCACGTCTCTGTGGAACCGTCTTCAAAGTGAATGTTTTACCGGGTCTTCTTTCTACAAGGGAACCTTCCTGTAAAAACATATATTTTTAAATTTTTGTTGAAATATTCGTAATCTAGTGTTTTCTACCCTTAAATTGAGTATAGATCAATAGTTCTTATTATTGAAGATTATTTTAATTTTGAAAATCCATCTTTCTGTTAAAATGACGCCGGGAGTCACATCCAATGAAAGTCTGCATATATATATATATATATATATATATATATATATATATATATATATATATATATGTATAATCACTATATCACCTATATTTATATAGATTCATATACTTATGATGCAAGTATGAATATTGAAAAGCGCACCGAAAATTAATTAATTAAAATAGAATATGTTAATAAAATTCTGGCAGAAATTTTGAATCTCTAGTTTGGTTGAAAGACAACAGACCTATCCTAGATCCGCCAACTGCTGCCATATATAAGTTACCGCTTGACGCTTTAAGAGTGTCTTAAATGAAATGGAAAAATAAAACACTTATAACCAGAATCAGAGACAATAGAAAATACTTGGACGCATAACGATGAAAGAGCACTTGCATATCATGTGCAAGAGAGATACTAAAGCCAGAATGGAAATGAAGATATAGAGAGCCATGATCGCACAAATCTTTAAGGAGGACGGCTTATAGTAGAAAAACACGATCGTCTTGACCGGAACAATGATAATCTCTATGTTTTATCTTTTCAATTCACTGTTGTTTGGACGTCTTCCAACAGATTTGTTTTGTTCTTATTTGACGGAGAGTCGCAATAAATATATTAAACCAGTTTATTAGTTATTACAGTATAGGAGGAAATGTATCTGTTTATCTTGTATCTGCTGAATGTTTTATATAAAAATATCTGAATCAATTCAACAGCCTGTAAAACATATGGGTGCATGAGTGAGGATTTCTTGGTTAGTTACACTCATGGTTTTGTTTCAGAGTTCTGCAAAGATTACATTGGAATATGTCTATATGAAGGGAAAAAAAACAAATATTTCCTGAACAAAAGTAAGACGACGCAAACAGAATATGCATCCAGTATTAGATCATCACAATGTATAGCAACATATTGAATGGAGAATCCGCCGTGCGTAAACAGGCCAGTATATTCTTTCATAATAAAACCGATTCTGATCAATAGATCTATATACAAATAAATGCGGGAAGAGTTGAGTAGTTACAGATGGCGATCCTAAGCTGATATATTCTTGATTCTATTCTTGGGAAAGTTTGGGATTGATCCTTATTTTCCTTGAAGCTCAGGTTTTTTATTTTGAGAGGAGAAATTGGATTCATTTTTGGGGGTCATCTAGTTCTGAAGGGAAAATAAATATCTCATTTCCTTCACAATCTACAGATATTTCTAAAATTAAATTAAAAGTCGTTTTCATTTTTCCTCCATTAAATTTAATCATAGTAGAAATTAAAACAATTGTCTTATTATCCTCGGCGCAAATTCTAAATATCTTAGAGATATTTCAACCGAAAAAATCCTTTAAAATATTACCCACACACGCACGAACACACACACGCACACACACACACACACACACACACACACACACACACACACACACACACACACACACACACAATGGTTCAACAATAATAGTTTAATTTAAGCTTATATATAGGGTGCAACAGAAATACCTGATATGAATAATTATATATTAGTAGCATTGCTGTCTACATCTTACTAATGTCCTACCTTTATGTGAGAGGTGTTTCTGTCGTTTGTTGTATGAACGTATGTATGTATGTACGTGTATGCACACACACAGAAATACGCATACTTCGTTTTTGCAAACTTCTACTAATTCTTCATATGTTTATTTCATCTTCTATTTTTCTACTTTTTACACGCACTCAAATTGCAATTATTTCCATATAATTACTCCTTGTGTCTGGTTAAACATTAAAACTGTTTAAATTTTGCTTTAGTGCTTTTGTAATTATTTCTTCTATGAGTTAAATTTTCTGCACTATTATTATATTCAACAGTTTAATTTTTCTGTTTATTATTATATTCTGTCTTTTTGTGTGCATATCAATCAATTTGGCGTTTCTCTTTCTGTACAAGTTCGTTTTGTTTCTATCGCAAAAACGTTTTATATACTGGTGATATATTGTAGTCCTGCCGGACTCTTTGAAATTGCAAATACAAATGTCTTTTAAGACAACTGATTTTCTACGCCTTAAACTTTCTAGTGATATTCATATCCTAACTGAGCGAATTTCAAATGCTGTCGATGTATTTCATTTCTGCTCTTGTATTTACGGTCATATATATTTGCCGGAAAGTGCTTAAATGTTTAAACACATTCGCAAAACTAGACATTTGTGTAGATAAACATTGATTTTCTCTTGATTGTTTCTATTTAGGAACTCAAGCATTCTTAAGTCGAAAACGGACAAATTTTTCTTGGTGGTATACCATGTTTTCATATATATATATATAAACTTTGAAGCGATTGAGTAAACGAGATCTATCAACAATCATCAGCTACGTCACGATCATTTTTATAATTTTTTAGATAACCGTGTTATTCCTATGTGGGTGATGACATTTTTCAAGACTTTTTACCAACTTCTTTTTTAGCGTGCTATTGTTGTTATAACTATGCTGAAACCTTCCAGTCCTCATTTGCCTGTTTCTATATAATAGAAATATATCTACGGGGCCTTGCGTGTGATGGATTATTTGCTCCCTATAACCCCTTTTACACTGAATAAACGTTGTGAGGCCCTCTTTGCTCTGTCGCTATTTCCATCGAATGTTTTATGACAAGCTATATTCCTTAGTGCCAACTGGGCTAATGTTTACAATTGTGACCCGCCATTCCATTGACACAAGGGTGAATCATCCACATTTCTTTCGTATCACATTAGTAAGAATTAAGTTCTACTCGAACAGATTCTTTCCAAGAACTGCCGGTTTGCAGAATAGACTCAAGACGGCATGTCTTCCCAATCACTACAAACGTGACCTTTTCAAATCTAGGATTAAATGTTGATGGAAGATGAAAATTTGTTTCTGTCGAAAGTGATTGGCATGTGTCTTCCATCTGACATCTCGAAGTTAAGGATCTTATTAAAGGAATTGATAGGAAGTTAATGTCTCATTAAGTTCTGGTAGCGAAGTGACTTCGCCATTAATAACATTAACATTGCTATTAAGTTTTTTATAAATTGTTTCTTTATTCTATAAAATATAAGTTGCACTCTCTAACATATAATGCATTGTATAGCATATTTCATTCCAAAAACATTAATGATATAATCAGATGGAGAATTTCCACACTCCCTCAACCAAAACGTTAGAAGCAAGAACCATCATTACTTTAAAAAGGGAATTGAGAAAACTAATTTCAGGAGAAATATTAAGAGAAAGATTTTATAATTTTCAACCGAAAGTAGATCGATCATTGAAGGCAGAATGTTTCCATATAAGCAACTGGCTAGTATTACCATTACCATACATTAGACTATAAGCGAATTAGAAAATGGCAATCATAAAATTAAGACTGTTAATGAAATCAGACTTGAATATATGAAGGTTTGATGATGATGGTGATGGGAATACCATGAATTCGAGTTAAAATTTTACATCTAAAACATTAAAGACACAGAGGCGTTCAGCTGTAAATACCGACTTCCGGTGTATCCTAGCCGATCTCATTTTATAAATTTCTTTGGCGAATTTGCTTTATTTTTATCGCTACCGTGTTTAATTTTTCCATACTCTATCAACAGTAGTTTTCTTTATCTCTTCTGCTCACAAAAATATTACTGAAAAATAAGGAATAATTAAAATTCCAGATAACAAAGCTTTATAAAATTGAATGCGATCGTTCAAGTTAAAAATCTAGATACATCAAACGTCAAAATCTAAAACTGAAATTTATGATAGTTTACATTTTTGATGCAAAACATTACTTGGGGATTGTTTTATTTCTTCTTCCGCTCCACTATACAACCGACTGACTCCATCCACAAAATCACTATTAATCTTTACAATATCCGTTCTGAGATCGAAACGCGATATTAGAATACTTCCCATTTTTCATTCGTTTACACGAACACGTTCGCAATAACGTCTGTATGTATTTGATTCTTGCCACGTTGTTCGCGAGTATAATCATCACAAAGTCTCATTGTAAGACGTAGACGTATAGATACACATGTAATCAATTAGCAATAGCACTATTTCGTTCGTAAGTAGGGGACTCATATTTTGTTTCATTATGCAAGTTTATGTTTTCACAATAGAATTAGTATTAACTATTTATTTTTGGTAATATTTTCGGAATATATTTCTCTAGGATTATAAATACTCTGAATTCAAAACCATGGAGAAGACAAACATACCATTACCTTTCCTAAAAAAAATATAGCATTTGCCAGATAATAATTAAATGGAATTTCTGGATAGCCATGATGTCATATGTTTTGAAAGGACACGGAATTTTAAAATATACCAAACGCACACCAAAGTACAAGGTAACTTTATATCATTTCCTTCGAGTTCATCAGAGTTGTCCAAAGCTGAGAGGGATTACTTAGTTGATAATTTTCTCAAATATATTTATAATCTGCTATGCAGAAAACAAGTGATATATTTGCAATAATAATGAGAATAAAGTTACAATAAATGAAAATTCTCATGATTTTTAAGTTCGTTCTTATTACTGTTGCATTTATTTTATTGATGTTAGAATTGATAAAAGAATGAATGTGGATAGGAAAAAAATAAATTCGATAATCTACTCGACTAAATGAAGTGAAAGCGATTATCGATAATAGACACACGAAAATAATATCAATAAAAATAAATGCAGCAGAATCAAATACTATTTAATATTACTTTTGATAAAGAAACAGAGAAAAATGAGAAGTACGTATCGATCTCCTTCACTCAGTGTCTTTAGATAGTACAAAGTGCTCTCATAAACCCACGATTGAATATGAGCACATTTAAACCAATCAAACTATCCTCAGCTGAAGAAAAATATTCTTTAAATGGGGTCTTAAACCATTGCGACCAATCAATGGAACTGCTCTGTTAACAAATGTCAAGAAACATACATTAATGTTTTAGTAGAAAGAAACAATTGGCCTTGTTCAATATATCCGATCGTTCAAGTAAGCGATTTATCATTTATTTCACTTAAAATAAAATCATATATTTTACCGGCGATGTTGAGTAAGTATTTCTTAGTGCTGATAAGAATTAGTTTCAGTAATTAAGCTCGGTAACACATTGGCAACAAGGTCTCATAATTTTAGCGTTTAAATTCTTAGATGTAACCGTAAGTTCTATGCTAACAGTTTCTACTATCGCACTTTTCTTTCGGTTTCTTGCTTCCCAGTCAACACTTATCTTGAAAAATCCAAATGCAATATCAATTTTTATATTTTGTCTAAATTCCTGTTCATTTACACCAGTAATACCTAACTTGATTTACTACCTCGATTCGGGTGAAATATTAAAAACATTAAAACTACTCTGATATGAGATATAGTATAAAATTTCAATATGAAATTGGTAAAACAAAGTGTAACCCTGCTCGTTTAAATTAACGTATAGAAAAGCAGTTTTGTGAGGTTGTTCGAGTTATTAATGTCCTTTCATACTTGATGGCCCATACATTTTCTCTTCTACGAGAAATGAGATGATTTTTAAATAGATATTTCTTTGCCATGAAAATCTAAAGAAATACAAGGGAAAAGTTATTGACCCTGCACAGAAAGCGGCCTACTCAAATAAAAACGTTGATAACAAAGATGTCAGAATTTCTTTTATGAAGAAGTTTGGTGATTCGATTTGATTTCATGGAGATATGCTCACAATGAAAGTACAGCAAGGTGGTACCTCACCAGTGTTTATTACACTTATAATTTCAAATTAGAAAGTGAAATTATTGACAAATCCCGAAATGAGAAGATATATAATACTTTTCAAAAAATTTATGCTAAAAAGGCCGATGCTGTGATGAACTTTTGAACTACAAGTTGGCTATTTTTTATCGTACTGTCAAGTAAATGTGGGCGGGGTGTGTGTATCTGTCTATTTTTCAAAAGGGGTATTCAACTAGTATTTAGTAACATTTTTAATATTTATATTTTTATTTGTACGGACTTCAGATATTATATTTAATTTATTTACTGAGTACATATATGGTAATGTTAAAATTAATATATTAGAATCTAATTATGTATTCATAAACTATTTCATTTATGATCAAATATAAATATGCTACAGTATTTACATTAGTCGGACTATTGTCCTCATATTTGTCTCCATATTTGTCACAACGTTTCGGCCGTTGTACGCTCCGGCCTTCTTCAGGTGGTTGGAATTTCGAACCGAACCCTTTATTTCGATCACTGGGGTAGACTGTTCTAGTTCCACGAGCCATGTTTGATGGATGTCAGTTATCAGTTATCTCCTGGTAATTTTCCCTCTGAAAGTTCTCCACTGCCTGAACCGGGTATTGAACTCACACTCTTTGGGTCTGCCACTGGATCTAACCAACGCCTTTATCCACTGTGCCATGTGTCCTTCAGGAAAATTACCAGGAGATAACTGATAACTGACATCCATCAAACATGGCTCGTGGAACTAGAACAGTCTACCCCAGTGATCGAAATAAAGGGTTCGGTTCGAAATTCCAACCACCTGAAGAAGGCCGGAGCGTACAACGACCGAAACGTTGTGACAAATATGGCGACAAAGATGAGAACAATAGTCCGACTAATGTAAATACTGTACATAATACCTCATCTCAGAAATATAGACAGACTATAAATATGCTAGTTTCATTATTTTTAAAAAACATAGCTATTCCTTAAGGAAAAAATTGGTAAAGACTACAAAAACATTTCTTTGATTTAACAAATATTTTATTTTACAGAAACTTACTAATATTTAACTTTTTATGTATTCATTTAAAGATCTACAATATATATTGATAGCTACAATACGTTAGGTACAGGAGTTTTCGAAGTAAGTTAAATCATAACATTCCTAACACAAAAACAAAAAAATGTAATTTTCCGTAATCCAATCATGTCAAAATATCAAATTTGTCTGGACTTTAAATTAAGTAAATCAGTTTCTAAAAAGTTATTCTTAGCATCGCTTCATAATCGAACGGAACATTGTATTTTAAGTTTAATTTGTATAATTGAATTTAAATTGAAGTTTCAGTTTTGAAACATGGGAATTTAGGTTTTGCGATGATTGTATATTAAAAAAAGAAACAATTATAATGTTCTGTTCTACTATTGAATCAGGCACCGTAATTTAAAAATAAATATAAATGCTAAGAATTCTGAATTATAAATGTAATTGCTGTTTATTATTATTCTAATATACGTATACATATATATATATATATATATATATATATATTATTATTATTATTATTATTATTATTATTATTAACAGTTAAGAATATTAAATCTGCTAGTAAAGTGAGTTCTCCATTAATTGCATTAACTTTATTTTTTATGTTTTTGAATGGCAATTTTATAGTATTAATTAAGCAATATTATTTAATAATCTAAAAAGGTTTCATCTGCATGAACAATTCTGAAATCTTATAAGACATTGATCGAATTATTGCACCAATAGGCCATGCCACGTCAAAAGAAAAGAACGCTTACAATTTTTTTTTAATTAGTACATTACTACAATATTCAAAAATCTAGCATCGCATTACTGCACGTTCGAAAAAATTCTTAACTGTTAATAATAGCACACTTAATTAGAAAACATCTTTCGACAAGTATCATATTCATTTTCATCATGAATTCTACTCGAAATTACCTGAAATTGAGAAAAAAATAATATCTATGTCTGAGGATGGTAAATTTTTATACCGAAAGTAATTGCACGCAAGATGAACCGAACATCTAAACCATCGTACAATTAATAAAAACGAGGATTTGTTAAAGCTTCTTTAATCTGTTAGTCAAATGAATTCGCCATTAATCGCATTACTTAATTGATTTATTCTTTGAATGATTATTTTATAATATATATATATATACATATATATATATATATATATATATATATATATATATATATATATATATGTATGTATATTATAATAATGTATATATAAGATATTAATACATATTAATATGTCTATATACTTATTATAAATATTATATATTAATATATATATATATATATATATATAAATAACATATATATATATTATATTATATCATATTATATTATATAGAGAATAACAGAACAAAAATATATAAATATATATATATATATGAATATATATATATATATATATATATATATATATATATTAACTACTGTTATCCTACATCGAACACTATTTTATTAGTACTAGTACTCAATTTGCGATATTATATATTCACACACACACAAGTGTGCGTGTGTGTATGTGTAATTTCATATTCACTCACACTCACAAACACACTCACGTGTGCGTGTCTGTGTGTGAGTGTGTGTATGTGTGTGTCTTCATGTGTGTCTGTGTTTAGGTATGAATTTGTAATGAGTTTTCCTATTCTGATTATAAATGTAAAATATGACGATACCGTCATAAGTGAGCAAAATGAATCCGAAATGAATATGGCTAAAATGTTTTGACTCGATTTTGTCGCTTCCCCCGGTGGATAATCCGTGTCGGGTCCGTACATGCATTCGCAAACAACTATATCTAAACAATAGTCTGTCCGGACGTACAACAGCTTCCCGTTCAATCGATCTAAATTAACTACACAAGGGTCACGTGATTTTCTAATATGAGTCATGCAAACAGGAAGTAGGCATCATAGTGGTGCAATTTACATGGAGAATCTATTGATTAACAGAAGAATCTAACAGGTAATGTATCAATCGACCGAGAAAAGGGATACTACTAATAACGGAGCTATATTTGTTGAAAAGTAATAAAAGCTAATTCAGGATGTAAAATTCCCATATTAACAACAAACATCCCACCATATATATATATATATATATATATATATATATATATATATATATATAAAATTATATGACTTGGCAGCAAACAAGAAATGTAAATGTACCTCGGCTTTAATGAAAGATAAAAGATATATATATATATATATATATATGTGTGCGTGTGTGTTTGTGTGTGTGTGTGTGATCTTGAGAAGATCAGATGTACATTTTAATATTTATTTTTAAAACTGTGTAAAGGAAATAAATAGGGAAAAAATAGTGATAGCACAAAAAGCCAACTTAGAAAAATTCATTTCGAGAAAATACCTCATCGTCTGATATATATGCCATATATCACTTGTGTATAATATAATAAAAGTTAATATCCTTATTTTTTATGCCATATTGCTTCAGGTTTTATGGGAGCATGGTTCGCGAGAGCAAAATTTTTTAAATTTATCAATGTTGACTTTCTGCAATCCTTCTTTGTCTCTGTTCTGGTATTAATTCAATCAAATTCGTTAAACATCTTACATGTCGTTTGGCATTTGTTAACGTGCTTTTCTATAGTTTTAAATTCTCATGTTTTAACAACACGAAGCATTTTTTTATTTTCTATCACAGCATCTTCATTTATTTCTTGTTAATTTTAATACCACTTTCTTTAAAAGTAATACTAGTAATAATAATATTATTGAGATATATGACTGAAATTCTGTGTTCATCCTCATGTTATGAAAATATATGTACGAAACTTAAAAATATATACGAAACAATATTTCCTCTATCATTTTTCTTTCTGTGGCCGTTGTGTTCTTCTCTGTCAGATTCAAAGCCACTTCAGGTATTTTCTGATTTGGCCGCTTGTTAAACGCCATAGGAAAGCTAGCATTGGAAACTAGGCAAACGCAATTATTTTCTCCATCTCGAACTGATTAAATCTTAGCGTCTTTTGAAGTTACTTGACTAATTCTATTTACAGAATAACTTTTCTGTGTTTCTTCCAGACGTAACTTTCAGCGAAATGGAAGCAGGTCAGCTATATTGTTAAATTTGTTAAAATGAGAATTTTATTTTTATTATCAATTTTCATCAACTAGTAAATTATACGCTAGCGTACAGTCTGTGCTGGTGATAATAAAACAGTACTCGATATAAAATGACAGATTCTAAATGCATAGTAATAGTACTATAAGTTTGGTGCAAATCTGATTTGCAAATATTGCCACATTCCTAAAACTCAGCTGTGCCAAACAAGATGGAATATTATATATCTACTAGCTTCCAACTTTTTTCCCGCAATCATCAGGAGACCGGTAACCGTTAGTTATGTGTCTATTTTCTCTGTGTTTGCGTGTGTGTGATTCTCTCAGAATAATTGTAAATTTACGGCTTTTTATGCTGGCCGGATGGGCACGTTAACCTCCATTACTCCAGTGAATTTAGTTGCTGTGTGCCTAGTATGCACGCATTAGCTACGCTTTTACCATCTTGAACTTGCCTAATGTGTATGATATACCCATGTTCCAACACAAGATTTACCTACTGTTGAAATGACATCGAACACTCTTTCTTCTGTATGACTCTATAGTAGACTAGAAGCTTCTTATTTTATTTTATATATATATATATATATATATATATATATATATATATATGTGTGTGTGTGTGTGTGTGTGTGTGTGTGTGTGTGTGTCGTATCTGTGTGTGTATTTTATCATAATCTGTACAGAAAGCATAGCATTCCTCAGGTCTTGAATTGAAACTGCGTGGGTTCTTGATCTTTCCTTGACTTTTGCGGGTTTTTTCAAACTAACGAACACATTTTCTAAACTTGACTCTGGATTAAATAGATATTTAGTATTTAGAGTGGGTTTTGTAGCCTGTGTAAATAAAGGAATATTCAGAATTCAAAATCGTATAGAACGCAAAGTTAAACTACTTAACTATATTTTCCAAGCGATTACGATTATTTACAGATAAATAAAACGAATCTTTCCATGGTGAAGATTTCCTACGTCCTGAAGAGACGGGTTTTCTTAAATATATCGTATTTTACTTATACTATTATACAGTTACTATGTAAGAAATTGTCGTGGTTAGGGTTATTAGCGAATACAAATAAGAAACGAGTTACTTGTAGAGATTAAAGACAGCGACAAGTTTGTGTTTAGCCTTAGAGAGAGTATAAATAAATTGTAGTGAAAAGTTTCCCCACATTCCAGACAATGTTCGAAGTTGTCTCTCATGTTAATCTATAATATCTATGAAACTCACAAACTATGACAGGATATTGATTCTATTTTAGTAAGTGACAGAGTCATCGATAATATGACAATAAAATCAGTACTGTTCATTTAATAAATATTTTTAGGTGACGGGTTATTTAGGCAGAACGTGGAGTGTTCAAAAGAGATAAAAATGATTTTTTTTCAATATCGGTTCTTTATTAAAACTGAAGTTGATATCATATCATCGAATGCTCTTTAGACAGGTAAATTTATTTAGAAAATGTCTGCTTTATATATATTCGTTTCCTTAAAAAAAAGGAAACTGTTCCTTTTCAGTTATTCTTTTTAGTACTCATGCACTTTGCTAATGAGGAATTTCCATACGGACAAATTCCTCCTGAAAACTGTAACATTATAGAGGGAACTCCAGAGAGGACGCTTAGAATAAGCTTTATAAAATACGCATACGTATCATACAAACCACTATCATGTTTGAATTAAAAATGTTGGGAACTTTGTGAAATACTGAGAATTAAACAGGGAAACAATTCGAAATATTTCCCACAAAAAACAATCTATCTATCTATCTATCTATCTATCTATCTATCTATCTATCTATCTATCTCTCTCTCTCTATATATATATATATATGTATATATATATATATATATATATATATATATATATATATATATATATATATATATATCTACTTATCATATTATACTTATCATTCGTATGAATTTGTGGCTCGTCTGTCTTCGGCGTTGAAGTGTGTCGTCGTGAGTTAACTAAGAAGTGTGTCCGTTTAACCATGCCTGGATATTCCTATCATGAACCGGCAGATATGATTTTTACATATTGACGCGCGAATGCAAGGCTGCAGGACTGTATCAGTTTGCGTTTCCAAACCAAAGGCAACCGTGGCATCCAACCACTGCTGCTGTTTATCGTAGCTTTACTGTGACGGGATACGTGACACCACAAACTATGCATCGAGGAAGACCACAATCTGCTCGTACGCCTGTCAGCGAAGAACGCTTTCTACAGGCTGTCGGCGACGATCCATTTATCAGTACGCGTCAGGTTTTCCTAACATGTCGTACATCTCATAGTATCGCATAGAGGTTACTTCAAGTGCAGCTCTATCCGTATCATTTGCAATGTGTCCAGGGTCTTTCGCCCTCTGATCACTCACCATGGGAGAACTTTAGCCGATGATTTAATGAAACAAAATAATGATCTGTTGTTTGACACTTCAGACTTTTTACTAATGAGTAAACATTTGGAAGAAACGGAATAGCAAATTCCCATAGCCAGCGTTTGTGTGTGGGTTGAAATCTCCATGACACAATGCATGCTAGTAACCAGCATCAGTTTACGATTAATATGTGAGCTGGTATTGTAGGTGGGTGTGTGAAAGGTTCATACGTTCTCTCATCACGTCTTTATTTCAAACACATTTCCAGGCATGATGGAGGATGTACCCCTGCTAATACGAAGACGCATGTGGTTCATGCAGGATGTGGCTCCACACATATTACTAATATTGTTCGCAATGCGCTGGCTGACATCTACCATAAAGGATAGATAGGTAAAGGAGGACTGGTTCCATGGCCTGTACGTTCAATCCACCTCAATCCTTTGGATCCGAGGGGCCACATAAAGCATTGTTTTATGCAACAGACATTAATAATGCTTCATCAACGTGCCATGGTGCATGGGAGCCAATCCGACACCGTGTGGAAGCCTTTGAAATGATATGATTGGTGTGATACGTGAATAGAAGCAAAAGGAAGACATTTTGATCATCTGTTACGAGTTAATGTGTTGAGGTAAAACTAAGGGCTTTTGGGCATATGATTATATGGACAATTTACATTGTTTTGGTGTCAAGAAACTGCCCCGGTTTTTGTAAAACTATTTTTGAATGCAACATTGCTGGTTTTTCAGTGCTTTACTGATAAGGAGGCATTCATTGCAACGCTTTGTTTTAGACTGGTCAATAATGAAGATAGAGATAGAGCATTAATAGAATTAACTGAATCACTGTAACTCCAGCAAGTACAAGACGGAACTATTTCGGTCTTTCTACGAGAGCCGACATCTTAAATACGGAGGAAATTGTCGCCACGCCCAAAGTAGCACAGAACTACGCACACCAGCCAGACAACCAAAATATAAAACTGAGCCATGTCACCCCTACCAATCCAGTAGTTTCTGCCTCTACGCCCGAACGCGAAATTTCATTCACAATGATTCTGAAAGTAAGAATACGCAATCACCTTCTTGAAAAGGGATTTGATTTCTGCCTAGATATATATTTTCTCTAAAAAAGGCTGTCAATAATCATAGCTGATAGAAGATAATTTCTGTATGTAAAAAGGAAATATATTCTTAAACCTCTTGTATACTCTAAAATTACAGTCGTAGTAATGCGTAATATGCTCCGTGTGAAAAAGATGATAAACTGCATAAATTAATATTTATCTATTATTTCAATTTAATTTGCTTAAATTACTATGTATCTAACAGTTACTTTGTTGATATCGTTGAATATCTTTCAGGTTCTCAAATGATTATCAAATTACCAAAGCTTAACTATAATACATGGAAATTGATCAGCGCAATTTTTATCGGTTAATATTTCCTAATGTGTTTAAGTTGTAAAATTTACATACCCTATCTCTCTATCTCTCCTTGTGTTTGTTACATGGTTGTAATATCTTGTACGTGATTTTGATAGAAACGACACATGGTAAAATTCCTGAATATCATTTTAAAAACAGTCATATTAGAAAATGCTGAATAATCCTTTTTCCTCTCTCCCCATTACTGAGTTACATGATCTCGATCACGAGTCCCGTAAATAATTAGTCATATTGGCACCACATGTAATGCACCCGTTTCACTAGTGGTGTTTCCTAAGCCTGATGGAGACCAACCGTCTCCAGAATGGATCGTATTCAGAGTTTCCCTTCTCCAAGTCTGGTTGCCACAAATGGCTTTTAAAACACAGTCTGTTCTGCAAATTTAGAGAAAAGAGATGAATTCATGCCTTTCCCAATGATATTATCATGCAAGTGAATGTAATGGGCTTGACTGTTATTAACATTGACTGTTATTAACAAACCGAGTCGCAATTATTATTACGCAATCCATCCAACCGACATATATTTTAATTTGATAACATCGTTCAATCATGGATCTTAACGGGTTAAACTTATTTATTTTATGTTAATTAACATGATTTATTGGGAAATGTAGTGAAATTGTTACCTGTTGCCTTCTGTGCTGTTTTAAATACTGAGTAGTATTTCTCTTTGATTTCATGCAACCTAAATCTATATTCTCAAATCAATACTGCATTTTACACCAAAGATGGAGGAAGAGAAATGTCCTCATGTTTTTCCGAAGGGACTTCTGCGAGTATGAACACAGCAGAGAAGGAAGGAACTTGAATATTTGTGACAGATATAATTGTGAACTTTTAAATTTGTAAAGGCTATCTATCTACTTGTGTACTGTCTTTTGTTTTTTTCTGTTAATTTTCATTTACTCGTGGCCATAAGAGCGTAAATTGCGTATGCTACTACAGATGCCATTGGTGTCACACGTGTACGTGGTAACTTATATACAGCCGTAATACTCAAAGTCTAATTTGGTTTAACCTTATATTTTTAATCCTCTTTCTTTCTTTCGTTCTTTTTTCTTTCTTTCTTTCGTAATTTCTCTCACTTATTCCCTCTTTTTATTTCTCTATCTCTTACTCTCATTCAGTCCCTTTCACTCTCACTCTCTCTATATATTCCTTTCTCTATATTTATTTCTCTCTGCATCTCTTTCTCTCTATCTCACTCTCTCTACCTCCTCCTTTCTTTTATCTTTCTAACTCTTTCATTATCTTTCTCTATATATATTTCGCTATATATTTCTATTTTTATGTTTTCTCTATCTTTCTCTATCGTTTACATTTCTCTTTATTTTCTACTATTTCTACCATTTTCTCATTATTATTTTTTGTTTTTCTTTCTTTACCTCATTTTCTTCCTCTTTTCTTTCTTTTTCTTCTCTCCCATTATCTTTTCTCTCTTTCTTTATCTATTTTTCTCTCTAGCTTTCTCTATATTCCCTTTTTATATCTCTTATTTTATTTTTCCCTCTTTCTGTCACTTTCTCTATCTCTCTCTCTCTCACTCTCTCAGGTTTCGTCTTATTGTCTCTTTCTCAACTTTTGATAACCGTCGAACCGTGATAACGAACCTCCATTTTGTCTTGCCAAGCGTGTCGCCATTAGGTACAGTTTGTGGACAAGGGGACAAATGATATGGTATCGATCAAGCCGTTAGGAACCTAGGTTTTCAGACATTATGTCCCAGAGAATGGACCAAAACGATGCTTGTACTAGTAGAGGTCTCGAAATTTTGTATGATTTTCACCATATATAGGTGAGAGTTGACGATGATAGTGATCAGTTCTTATACAGAAAGCGACACTGTGGGATACAAAATATCTTTTTTATGCAATGGAATCAATGAAAAAGAAATAATCGATGAAAGAAGAGACGATAACGGTAGAAATTTTGCTCGTGCTTATGGCTATAGAGAAAACTGATACACTGGCAGCGGCTTAAACTACTGCTTTTTCGATATGGTGATTTTATCTTAAATTGAATCATAAATATCATTATCAGTTCATGTAAAGCGAATGTATCGCAAAATTAAACTACATTAATGAGAGATCATCTTCATACGTTCATAAAGATTATACATGAAAGCTAAATAATTTTTGACGATAATTTTCTTATAAAAAAAGAACCGGAGTCCTCAGATATATAAAATTAATCACACGCTCATAAATTGCATTGCTTGGAACTCCGAGAAATTACATATATTATGGAATATTTTTACAGAGAATAAATCAATAATTTCTGTTAAATAAATATATAATTAATAAAAAAACATCTGTTATGTATTGATATTTAAAAGGTTAAGGTTGATATAACACACAAGCAATTAATGAAGTATAAAAAAATTGGAAAATTTATTGAGTCGTTCCTTGATTTTAATTCCCAGGAAACCTACTTACGTAGTTCATTGTCACTCACATTATATATATTTACTTAGCTTTTTTAGACAAAAGGCTATAAGAATTAAAATTATGAAATAATTATAAGAAGATGATGGCAAATTGCACCACATTCGCAGATGTTCATAGTATCCACCTCGCTATCACCCGGAAAGCTGACTAAAATATTTCCAAATCCAGATGCAGAGCCTGTTCTCTCCTATTGAAGGAACCCCTCTCATATTGACCATTATTTCAGGGGTTTTCCTGTATTCAACACGCTTGGTCTATAGGGTGACTATTTAACCTATAATTGGCCGTTGACTCTGAGGAAATAGTCAGCTCTCTGACAGCGTTTAGTTTTTGTATTTTGGAGTTCCACTTACACTCCTCAGTTTGGAAATCAGCGACCTCTCCCGCATTGATTTCAGGGTTTTACTTCTAGATTGTTTGCCACCCAAAACTATAGGACTCCAGCTGTCCCGCTATTTACCCATAGCTTTGGAGATAATAGATAGATTAAGAACATTCGCAAACGTAATTGCATGTAAGTGAATGTAAGAAATTCGACTGGAATTCGAACACGACTCTCCGATTACTCAATCTAAGACACTATCCATTATTGCACCATGATTTAATATATATAACGAGTCTAAACAGTAAAGGAAAAAAATCTGATGGAGAGAATCATCATGCGTTGCACGAACGCCTAGAAGTAAAATTGTCCTACTAATAAAACTTTCGAAACTCTATGCTAATTTCTATAGATTGTATATAATTATTTTCATTACTCAAATACCGTTCATATGTTTTGTTAACGTTGCTGCCATTAGATCTATATCTATTAATCGTTTACATCCATTCGTGTTAACTATTCACAACCTGTCTACGAAAGTAAGCAAAATAAATTATGAAATGACTTTAATTACAGAAAGGAGCACAGTATAATATTTAAACAGTTTCGAGGGAAGAATTGTTGCTAGATAATAATAATTAACTAATTATTGAAAGATTGTGACCTGGCATTATTTTCATTCACTGAATGGGTATGTAAGTTGAGAAATTCCTTTGTTTGTTTTCCGCAGACAATTTCCAATAATCACATTTGGTGAACACCCTTAAGAACCCACGGACTGCCTCAGAAGAATATCCATATGCACATGAGATACAGAAGAATGAGTGATACTAAATGTCTATACAATTTCAGAAATCTAATGTTCCATCTGTCTGGTGCTCGCTATCATGCCACATTTGTATATTGATAAATTATGTAACCTTGTCATAATCATCCTAGATGATCAATTGATTCCTTTTCTACGGCTTATCAATACTTTGCAGGTCATTTGAAGCCAGAGTGTATTTTAGATTTTTAATTATACATGTATTACTAATTAACCCATAGTTGGGGGGAAAACTGTATTATTATATTTCCATGGTTATTTGCGCGTAAGTGAATACGACCAATTCTAACCCCGCTCTGCGATTAACAATTCCAAGCCATTATTCATTACATCTGTCGCACATCCAAGTTTACAGCATTCGGTATTCCCAAGCGCTCAACCATCAAGGTACTGCCCAGGCTCGGCGCTGCTCAACTTCGCTGATCGTACGAGAAAAGGTAATTTCAACATGATATGAATGTAAGCCTATCCTAGGTAATTCTTACCCTGTCCTACCTGATGTCAGGTCTAAGGAATCATGTTCATAACGGTTAAGCCATCTAGTCTCATATTTATTTACGGAGTGAATTCCAATTAATTTTTTGCACGCCAGCTTTGTCATATAAGTACGACAAATATTTTTAGACTAGATAATGAAATGATTAAGCAAAGCATGCGAGAATTTATGGAATGGAAATTGAATATTTTTCCTGATATCTACTCCCCTTATCCGAAATCCATCCGATTAATCTTTCTGCTTATGCAACGTTAAAAACATGCGTGTTATAAATTTTGACGCGCTTATATATATATCATGTTTTTTTTATTAGTTTTATTTAAAATTAACAAATTAATATCGAAAAGAACATATAATATCGAATGCCTTCATTATTTCGTTGATGTTTGCGTTATTAAAACAACTAATGACAGTGAATTTTGGAAAATTTCCGTACGGATGAGGAACAAAAGTCTAAAGGCAGCAGAAATGTTGTTCTACATAAGGATACTGAGAGGTCTATGGAGATATCTAGTAACCAACAAGGAGATATTTTTAAAACACTTATAATCACAATCAAAAAAGGATGGCGGAAATAACTTTGGCATATAATGAGGAAGGAGTGCTTGGGAAATTTAACCCTCAAAGGGCATATTGAGGGCAAGAGAGATAGAGGAAGGCAGCTAGCCATTTACCTGACTAGCTTTTGTTAGCGGAACGTGGGGGTGGGGACGTTGACCGAAACTGCTAAGAGCAGAACGAGGTAGGAAGTTAAGGAGAGCCATGATCGAATATGTCCTGATGAGACGTGAGGCATAGAAGAAGAAGGATATAATTCTTCATTATATTAAATATTTATGAGCTAATCTTGATTATAGAAAATCGTTGTAAATAACTAATAATTAACCTCTCTTATTCCAACGGTAGCGCGTAAAGTACACTGATGTGCAACTTTCTAATAGTAAAGCGGTAATGTATGGGAAATGTGATGTAATTAGATGTTCATTTAATATATTATTTCGTCAAGAGTTAAGAAAATTTTCATAATTCAAAAGAAAAAAAATTATCCTTTCGAGTAAATATGGTATCATTTACGTAATTAAAATATCCATTATAGAATGTTTCTTTGCTATTTATATGCCATCTAGATTCAGTTATGAAATTACGAAAATTAACATTGATGTGTCAGAAATTACATGGCACAATCATTCATAAGCATATATTTATGTATAGTTGCCCGCATTTATAAGTGTATTCAATTTGTGTAGCATAAGTGTTTAGAGATTATATGTATAAAAATAAATACATATAAAAGGTGCGATGCATAAATTGTCGTATGATTTGGACAAAGATGAAAATAACTCTGACATCACATTGCATCTGATTGCATCCAGCCGACTTCGGAATCTCTTGCATCTCCTCTGGACGGTCTCATTGTTTAAGTTGCTGATTGCTGACAGAATCTTTGCTTTCAGTTCATCTTTGGTGTTACAAGGAGTTTTGTTGGTCTTTCGCTCAACTGTGCCCCACACATAATAAACAGGGGGGGGGCGGTTATCTGGGGAGATATTCTGTGGGATGTAAGGGGTGATGTTGTCGCAGAAATTGACAGCTTTCTTGTATCGCATGGTGCAGAGTTCTCATGCAAGGCATATGGTCTTCCAGCAGCCAACTTCTTGACCCAAGGCAGTGCCTCCGATAGACACTTGATCTAGGCCACCGGTGTTGAGACTGAGGCCCTGTGTGAGTAGAGGCATAACGTCGCTATCACAAGTGGTCACTTCAAACACCTATGTAAATCAATTAGACTCATCCAACCCTTTGCAAATGCTCCGAAGTTTCTTCAGATTGACACAACCAAACTCTGAAATGTTCGTAGTGGACCTTCCCACGCGAATGTCAACCAGTACAGAATGTCGTTTCAAATTTCTGGCGAAGTGAATTGCGTCATGGTGCTCTTGTCTCACAGACGGTGCCCAACTAACCCTTCTACCGCCTGCAGTCGACAAAATCAAAAACAACAAACGCGCATGCGCGAAATAATAAATATAAATGGCTATCGTATCCTGTATTCTCACACACACACACACAGACACACACACATATATATATATATATATATATATATATATATATATATATATATATATATATATATATTATAAAATAACTGATTTAAAATATGGTTTCTAAGCTACATAGGAATTACCATGTTTCAAAAACTGAAGCTAAAAATTTCATATTTAATTATATAATTAAAGTAAAAGCATTAGTTTTGTTTAATCTTCAAGCGAATTTTCGAATAACTTATTTTTAAATTTACTGAATTTTAAACGCGCATATATTTCATAATTTCTTGTTTCCAAGGATACAGAGAAATCCAATCATTTAAACAGGGGCGGTAGCGTGTTCATTTTTATTAACTATTGTCGTATCAATTATGAGTTACGTTCGAAAAAGAATTTACCTTTAGGGAGGGTAAGAGTGCATTTTTCAACGAATTTTGACATCCGTTCAACGCATGTCGTCTGTTTGTTTGTTTTTTAATATCGCCAAAAAATTTTTCGGAATTTTTCCGTTAAATTCGTACATTATACTTAAAGATTTTTTTTCTAAAAGGGGTGTTTTAGACTAAAATTATTAAGAAACATAATGCTAATATCTTGAATAAACACTTCAACGAAAACCAAAGAAATTTAGACAATATAAAAATAAAAAGAGATGACTATAAACAAAAATTATGTAACTGTAGGAATCCCTATAACTGTACTCTACAAAATAAATGTCGCACGGAATCATTAGTATACCAATGCAATATCTCATATATTGAGAACCCCGAAGACATAAAAATCTATATAGGTTGTACAAGCCATGAGTTCAAAAAAAGGTTCAATCAACATCAAACTTCATTTAGGATAAAATAAATACCGAAATCTGAGGTCCATATCGAAATAATTCAGGCACTTAAAATAAACCAATAAAACACCTACGGTAAAATGGAAATTAATAAAAAGAAAGCTAGAATATGTAGGTCATTAAATAACCCATATCCTTTGTGCATACATGCAAAACTATATATTACTAAATTTATAAAAAAATACAAATTTACTGAATCACAGAAATGAAATAGCTATTCTGTGCCGACATTGTCAAAAATTTTCCTGAAATAATATTTAAAAATAAAAAAAAAATCCAAATTCTAAAATGGGATCTGGTAATATACATACTTATATTTGATATGTAATAATAATTTTTAAATAATTTAAGTAATTCTATTACATTTAGTTGATTTAAAAAGAAATTATAGTCTATTCGTAATTAAATGTAAAAATAATATTTGAAAATTGTAGTTCAATATAACGTATTCTAACCCAAAGACTTCTTTTAGAAAAAATCATGAGTATACAAGTACGAATTTAACGGAAAAATGCCGAAAATCTTTTTTCGTTAATAAAAAAAATCCAGACGACATGAGTTGAACGGATGTCAAAATCGTTGAAAAATGCACCCCTACCCAACTAAACTTAAGCACTTTTTCGAAAGTAACTCTAATTAATACAATAATAGTTAATAAAAATGAACACACTACCGCTCCTTTCTAAATGTTTGGATTTCTCTGTATCCTTGGAAACCAGAAATTATGAATTATACGCTCGTTTAAAACTCAGTAAATTTAAAAATAAGTTATTCCAAAATTCGCTTGAAGATGAAACAGAACTAATGCTTTTAATTTAATTATATAATTAAATTTGAAGATTTAGCTTCGGTTTTTGAAACATGATAATTCCTATGTAGGGATGAAACCATATTTTAAATAAATTAATTTATTAATTATATATATATATATATATATATATATATATATATATATATATATATATATATATATATATATATATATATAAACACAGAATTATATGTGTATGTGCTTGTGTGGTTTGTTATGGGTATTCTTGGGGAATAATATGACATTATTGTCTTAATTGAATTGTAGGAGCCATATAAGCGACTAACGATATTCTAGCTATTACGTACATATTTAGAGAATGACATTTGTAACACTGTTTCATATACTTACAAAAATGAAGAGTGAAGTAACACTCAAGTGATTTCCATGCATAGAACAAGCGTGTCAGTGTATTTTGATTTGAATGCTCTGAACATTTTCATTCTTAAATATAGTTATGATGATATATTTTTGATGGTTATTAAAAAAATGTCAGTAAAATCAAGTATGTATTTTGATGCACGTATGTGTACAGGCGTGATATCTAGGTCGGCGTGGGAGATAAGTTGCTTCCTTGCCATAAAATATACCACACTATATCAACGCCTTACGCAGGTTCGAACGCCGATTTTACGCATTGAATGCAGAGTCTCTATCGATTCGCTTACACGTACCAAATGCAAAACTCACATATATCTTTGAATTGATGAAGAGCCACGTTTGCATACAGAATTACAGATTGCTAGAAAAGTAGCATTGATGGAAAAGAAAGCACCTTTTAGTATCTGACATATTTATTGCAATTGTCTGGAGGCTGAAAGAGGTGGGCACAATAGAAGAAGAACGCCAGATGTAAAAAAATACATAAGAGAGTCAACACACAAGAGCAGGCAAAACAATAAAAGTGATTGGTTATTGGCAGATTGACGTCGGATTTGTTAGAGGCGGGGAACATGAAAATCTTCGCTCGCCCGTTCTAAAGACATTTAACTTTGCGTTCACATAGACATAAATGTAGGTTTATAATGTAACGTTTGTCAGATTTTATATGCATTTGCCAGTTTCCGCGTGTCAGATTTTTTCTAAAATAAATACATTGGTCGATATATGCTTGCATATTTGGTGCATACTTTAGATGTATACAGATATACATACAAGAACACAAACATTAACACGCACGCACACACATATTGTTAAGTACTTTTTCATATATGCATGGTCGTACGAATATATAAATATATATGTGTGTGTATGTATACATTTTAAATACTTTTTCATATAGACATACATATACACACACACACACACACACACACATGTATATATATATATATATATATATATATATATGTACACTTTTGCACTCCGATACATATACGTGTGTCATTACTGGTCCTGATAATCGTAGTAGTATTAATACCAGTGGATTTACTAAAGTGCTGCGGTAATGCTAATTGCTGGGGTCATTTTCTGCACAAGAACATTGAAAGAAGCATAATTCCTATAAGTAGAAGTATAATGTGAGATATTATCGCTTATACAAATACGTTTTTGAAGGTTCGCTCCGCCCACCACTATGAATAATAAAATCATATAACATGAATATTTTCCTTTTTTTCAAAATCATTTTCTTTTATATTAAATTCCTACTTCTAATTATATCCAGTATTCCAGGTTTACGGTTTGATAAAACCCTTTACCAAGTATTTATCTAAGATCAGGGATAAAAGAAATTTTTTCTCAGAAAATTATAAAGGATCTTACATTAAAGTCTTTTTTGCGGAGTACGTGAATGGTGCTATGCAAATAATCTCATTGCTTGCTTTTCTTTTTTAATTTTTCCATCCTTTCTTTTTCTTTTTGATTTTCCTTCTTTTGCATTTCCATCCTTCATTTTTTCTTCTCTTGCATTTCTTCCTACTTTTGCTTATTCTTCTTTGGTTTTCCTTTTTGGTTTTTTCTTCTTTTGTCTTTCCTTCTTTGCTTTTCACTTTTCTGCTTTCTTTTTCTTTTCTTTCTTTTGCTTTTCATTCTTTGTCTTTACCTTCTTTTGTTTTATCTGGTTTTGCTTTTTTCATCATTTACTTTTTTCTGGTGCTTTTTTTATTTTTCTGTCTTTATTCTTTTGCTTGTGCATTTGCATTTTCTTCTTTCCTTTTCCTTCTTTCATTCAATCTTCTTTTGCTTTTCCTTATATTGCTTTACCGTCTTTTGTATTTCGGATTTTCTCTTTCCTATTTTGTATTTCCCTTTTTGCTTTACCTTCTTTTGCATTTCCTGCTATTGTATTTCCTTCTTTTGCGTTTTCTTCTTTTGCTTTTCTTTTTGTTGCATTTCTTCTTTGGCATTTGCTTCTGTTGCTTCTATTATTTTCTTAATTTGCTCTTCACCTTTTGCTTTTTGTCCTTTTACATTTTCTTCTTCTGTTTACATTTTTTCTTTCTTTTCATTTTCATTCGTTTTCTATTAATTCTTTTGCTCTCATTTTCTTTTCCTTCTTTTGGTTTTCTTTTTTTGGCTTTTCTTTCTTTTGCTTTTTCTTCTTTTGCTTTTCATTTTCCTGTTTTCCTTCTTTTCTTTTTCTTTTGTTGCCTTTTACTTTTATTTCTTTTTCCTATTTGTCGTTTCTATCTTTTAATTTTCCTTGTTTGGTTTTATTTTTTTTTTGCTACTCATTCATTTGCTTTCGCTTTTCCTTTTTTTGCTTTTTCTTCTTTTGTTTTTTCTTTTCTTTATACATTTGCATTTTCCTTAATTTGCTATTCTGTCTTTTTCTTTTCTTTCTTTTGTTCATTCTTCTTTTGCTTTTCCTTCCGTTTCATTTTTCTACTTTTCCTTTTTCATTTGCGTTTCCTTCTTCTTTTTAATAAATGTAACTAATAATGTATTGAAGTAATAATTGTTGGTGGCTTAAACTGGTGACATCATTACAGGAAATTCCCTCACTACTACAACACACACAATAATAATCTAGGATTTTCGATCGAATCTATTACTAGTGGTTTTATCAACAACATGATTTTGAGTCCCTTAATTTTTAATTCTCTTTTTAACTCTTTCTTTGCCGATCAAAATATTTCAGCTTTATTTTCAAATTCATGTCGCAAAAAACTCTTCAAATCTGTGTCTATACGACGATTTTGTTTATTCTGTGATTAAGGCAAGGGATACGCACGATGTGATAGGTTATTTATAAAGTGGTCTGTCTTTCTGGGCGAAATTAGAAAGGTATTTTGAATCGAAAATACACCACACAGTTTTGTTAGTGGTATATGCAGTATGCACACATACACACAGATATATATATATATATATTTATAATTAATGCCAAACTTAAATGAATTTTAAAAAATATTTTAAAATTTTATTTAAATATTTTTAAAATCCTATATATATATATATATATATATATATATATATATATATATATATATATATATATATATATATATATGATTATAAGCGCCAAGTGTATGAGGAGCACAAGTGAGAATATGTGTGTTACCTTCAGATTTATATTATTAAACTATAATTATACTATTTCATGTTCGCTGTTCGTCTTCCATGATGAAGTAAAATGAAATAATTGTCATTCTGTTTTAGGAATGAATAAGTATGGATACTATTTGCAGTAATTTCTCGCTTGATGTAAACACAATATGGAGCTGTTTCGATGCTGTTTCTGGAAAAGAATTGAGAAAGTCACCCTAGGCATAGGCATCACAATGGATGGCAAACCGTACTAGGAATGGTGATAAAACTCAATAGCATGCTGCTCTCCTTACAATTTACAGATGATTATAAATATTATAACATTTTGAAATCCATCATGCAAGTTCTGGTGGGTTAATGCAATTACGATAAAATCCATCTTAATATAAATTATACACTGATGTTGATATCGTGTGTGTAGAAATGTATGCTTGTAGTCCATATTGACTTGAAGCTTTATAAATTGGATGTAAATTTCCTGAAAAGGTTAGTGAGAATATTGGAAAGAAAACATCGAATAAATACTCGGAGACTGATAGAAAGTTTCTAATTCAAATTCGTAGGAGAAAATTATGGAAGTAAATCGGGAATCTCGATATTTACCGTTTATTTTCCTGCTTTAAAAATCTTACGGAAAGGAAACTACAAAATTTCTTACAGAAGGTAGCAAAGGAAAGCGAGAAGTAAGGACTAAGCATAAACTTAAAAGAATACATAGTGTATGGTCATCAGCAAAAAGATGAGCGCAATATGCAAATTACAGGTCGCGGATACTAAAATCAAGCAGGTACAGAAATTTAAATACATGGGAAGTGTGCTAAAAGAAGACGTATGGTGCAGCGCTGAGATCCGAAGTATTGGGTGGCCAAAACGCATTCCAAAAGCTAATAAGAGTATTTAAAGAGACGAAAATTTGTTTGGAAACAAAGAAAAGAGTACTAAATTGTTACCTGCGATCTGTCTTCCTGTATGGCAGCGAATGCAGAACAATCTGCTCAAAGACAAAGAAGAGATTCGAAGCAAAAGCAAAATGGTTCAACTGAAGCATGCTGGACCGAACATGTGAGCAACGACGAGATTTTGGACAGAATAGATACAATAATAATCTTCTACTTTATATCATGAAGAGACAGTTGAAAATCCTGGTACATGTACTGAGGAAGGAGGGCTTGGGAAATCTGTTACTCACACGACTGGTAGCGTGAAAGAGGGACAGGGCCAAGCAACGCTTGACCTACTTGATGTGCTTGAGTAACTAGATGGAAGAATTGGGTTTCGGAGTAATAACAAAAAGAAAAAATGTGCTATAAGTGACAGGAAGATGTGAAGGGCCATTATTACCCAAGGGATACGGCAATTAAAAGAAAAAAAATTCTCATCTTTCCTATATAAATAGAGGCAAATTATTTTTTTGACTGACCTTCTTGCGAACACACAATTTCTATTTTGTTTTTCATTTTTTTTCTTATATTGTTAAAGAAGGGTTCAACAGGTCAGTTCTTGGAACCGAAGAGACATAAACCACGCACATATTTTAATTAGAGGGTTGTAGACATTTACAGACCAAATTACAGTTTTCGGAAGAACCGGATACAGAGACGATTTAACATAATGTGCCTCAGGGTCTACATATGATCCTCCTCCGGCTTTAAGTTTTCGTTCACCTAGAAACAAATCTATGAAATAAATACAAATTGCAACATATCCATCTAACTAACATTACAGTGTTCGTGTGATATATTAAAATCTTACCGCTCCATAGAATAATACAATTATTTACATAGTTTCAGAGAAGATATTAAAGAAATATCAAATAAAATAAATTCATAAGGAAATGAAGATATTGTGTGCAAGACAAGTTTGATCGGTCATCACATTAAAGTAACAAGACAATTCAAAAATGCACAAAAGTAACGTTTATTGGAATTTTATTCATAGAAATAGAAATTGAATGTTTAACATGATGGATTTGCAAGTCTGATTCGTTGCGTCATTTGGAAGTTTGATTTTTCACATTTGTCTACTAATATACCACCTTCTAAATTGTGCTAAAACAACTAAATAAACATATAACTCTGTTACCTCTATGGAAATCATTTATGTGTTTATTGAAGTAATGAAAAGCATAAAGGGAAAATGGAATAAAAAAAAATTAATTGTTTGAGGGAAACGACGTAGCGATAAACGGCATTTTGTCCGTTTAATGAACTCGCGATTAATATTACGCTAAATCTTGTAATTTGATTTTTTTTGTAATTAAATGATATTGATTTCTTGCACCAACTTCTATGAGTTCAGTTGGAAGATTTACAGATTTAAATAA
>OZ038478.1:108564180-108676680 GCA_964036315.1 Acanthosepion esculentum
TTTTAAGATTTACTAGTTTATTAGCTTTAAGATATTTTCTGTTTAGAGGGAAAAAAACATTCCCATCTCTCTAGAAAAATATATAAAAAATATTCATATTTAGTAAAAAAAAACAAACAAACAAAAAACAAAATAATCCTTGAAACGGGCGAACAGAATAGCCGACAGCGCTCGACTATATAAAATATTTGGACAGTTTTACACATTTTAAGTACAGAAAAAAATTACATATACGAACATAAAAGAAATTGAATAAAAAAGGTAATACCATTTCCTTGTCGGTCGTATATATATATATATATATATATATATATATATATATATATATATATATATATATATATATATATATATATATGCTTATGGTATCACAATCAGCTAAGTGACACATTTTACTAACATTAATCATATATATATATATATATATATATATATATATATATAATTGTTTATTTAAAAATTATCACATAAATATGTTATAAAATAACTACAAAATAGCCATTTTGTTTCAACACCTCCGGTGTCTTATCAAGTGATGATGTTGAATGTAGAATAAAGGGTTTTAAAAGTTTCAAATTAATTAACGTTTCTTCGTAAGGAGAAACGCTGTTACATAAGCAGGAATGACCAATCAAAACACAAGTATACGGGAATTCAAAATCTTGACAACGAAGTAAGCTTATAATAGCTATTAAAAGCTTTAAAGTTGAGGTTTTATAAAAATAGTATTTATTCTAACCAATAAGTATTAAATTATATGATAAAATATGATATTAAAATTAAAGGTAAAAAATTAACAATTTTAAAATCTAAATTTAATCACTATTAAGTTTCAAATTATAAAACTACTGATGAGAAAAGAAAAATACATATGTTATTCAACTTATTTTATTTTTTCATTGAAATTACGTTAGAACATGCGCTAATTTGAGCTGACAAAAATGTATACATTTTAATTCTAAGTGTATGAATAGGGTGTTCACTTTTCGCGTAAAGCAATATACACACTCAGATTATAATACATAAGCACCCAGACATATTTAGATATATACACACACAAATAGGTTACGAGACAGGAGACATCTCCACGGCACTTTATATATTAAAAAAACAACACATACATACATACACAATTAAATATGCATGCATTTTCTATACACATAGACATCGATAAATACACATCCACATACATACATACACAATATATATGCATGCATTTTCTATACACACAGACACCAATAAATACATGTACACACTTGCACATTCATTGACCTAAACATTCAGATGCAACAAGCAAGAATATTCAAGAGTGAAAGTGTTATTAAACGAATGCTAACCACTTATTAAAATATAACTTATACGGGCAAATATGCATAGGTAAAAATGCTCAAATAGACCCGAGAAACAAAGAATATGGAAAGTAAGGGCATTAAAACAGATATATATGTTTAAAAAAAAACATTATCTAATATATGAAAAACGAAAATTCCAAACACACAAACATAATTAATATATATATATTTTTAACATATAATTCAATATAAGCCTTATACATTAGGTGATAGAAAATAAGAACTACCTACAGATATAAGTGTGCAGTCACACATATTTTCATATATACACATACATACTCACAAATATACGTCCACAAATACCCCCCCACACACATATATATATATATATATATATATATATATATATATATATATATATATATATATATATATATATATATACACGCATACACATATGTTTATATACACATACAGGAGTAAGTATAAACACATCAACCCACACAGCGAGGTAAAAAATATAACAAACCAATATAAATATATATACGCATACATGCCCACATATACAAAAACACATATATATATATACATATACATATACACACATACATATAAATACATAAACATATGCATGTATGCAGATACGTATATAAACTAAACACACAAATATACATATACACCAACACATATACAAACACACGTATATACATAATAAAAATACAAACCTAAATCCAACATACACCTATCTAAATATATATAAGTACATACACATCCATACACACATACCCATACACATATATACACATATATATGCATATAAACATACATATATATATATATATATACCCATACACATACATACATACACATACATACACATATACACATATATATATATACGTATATATACACACATATAAATATACATACATACATAAAAATAGGAATATATATATATACAGAAACCTACAAATATTCTAACAATATTAGCTTATTGATGATAAAATATAGTAAAATTTCATAATAATTTTTAAAAGTAACCACACACAGCTGTTGATTAATTCTATAAGCAATAAAAAAGCCTTATCCAACAAAAGTAGATTTTAATTAGTATCGATGATACATTCCAAGTCACGAGGATATACATACAAATACATATACTAGGACATACGAACATACATCCACATATACATATTTTTAATCATGTATAAATACCCGTATCGATACATCCATACATACACATATATAAGTACACTCCCATCCTCACATATACATATAAATACACACATACATACATATACATATATATACAAATATACACACATATACACGTATAAACACAAATACATATACACATATATATATATAAATATACATATATATAATTGTAATAGCAAGTACAGATATATACGTACTTATACAAAAATACACAAAAATTCAACCATATATATACATTAACGTACATACCTATACATACATAAACATATACCCATATACATACACACACAAATATACATGTATCCTAAGATACATATATAAACATATTCATACATACAGAAATATACGCAAATATATAGATAGATACAAAATACACCTTGATATATATAAATATATATATCCATACACCAATATTAAACATCTCCTCTTCACCACCCATTTACCTTGTTACTTTATATATATATATATATATATATATATATATATATATATATATATATATATATATATATATATATACATATATATATATATATATATATATATATATATATGTACACATAAAATCCAGCAGTACATACGCACAAATACGTAGACACATATACAGACATTGATAAGACTGTGTAGGTACACAATACACATTCATATCTACAAGATGACCATAAAGTTATAAAAGTAATAATCTATTAAACTTACTGGGACATATCATTATCATTGAAAGAATACGACCCCTATAATAAGTTAAGTTTATAACGGTGTTTACAATTAACTGTTAGTTCATATCTTTGTTTTAAGAGATCAGTCTTATTTTTAAATCTAATTATTTCAAATTTTTCATTAAGACATAAGTAACACGGGGCATATAGTGAGTTACATGTCCGTGCTTTCTTAATCAATTTCCATTTAGCCGTAGGTTTTTTATTCTTTTTTTTTATACTCCAAAAATACTTGGATAATGAAGACATATACTTATAGTTACTATTATTAAAAGATTGCATATGCCCCCACCAACTTTCCTTGAATGGTTTCATGGTACTACCAATGTAAAATTCCTTTAAATTTGGATTTTCTAGTGTTGGGATTGTACTAAGATAAACTACAGAACTAGTCATACAATTATTTTTACTGGACAATTATTAGGATTCCTACAAATACATAAGTTGTTATTCCTGTCATTATACTTAGTATTGTTGCTTGTAACTTGGTGAGTAATCAAGTTTTTGTGTCCCTATACTTGTTAAAGTCTATGTTGTTATGTTTTTTAATTATTTTCTCTGGGTTATCTGCACAACTCTAGCTTAATTTAAGGGAATTAGGATTAAAAATTTTACTAAGTGGGTTAGTTTCAGTGTTGGGAAAATGCTTCTTAATGATGTTTAGAAATATACGTCCTAATTTAGTTTTAACCATTATATTGAAAGGGGGAGTAAACCAGATGATCTTTCTGGATCTTCTTTTCTTATTATGATTGCAATTAACCGGGTTTCTATATGGAATAGTGGTGTCTTTGAATCCACTATTTTTGAGTTTGAAGAGTTATTGCTAACGTTAAATCCAATGGAGGAGGGTATTGATAACTGAAGGGGAATGATTGGAATTTAGATGCACATATATTGGGTTGGAATTAACCATCACATAATGTTAGAAAGTGTAAGGTCTAGGGTGACGTCTAGAATATCTACTTGTTTAACATTAGTAGTAACTATTGTCCGAAGACCGACATCCTTCAATACCCTATGGATCTTTTTCCTAATACGGTCTACCTTAATGTTAGTGGAGTTTTTAACAACTAACAAGCCATCATCTCTATACAATCCTAAACTATCAGAATCTAGACAATTGAAGGCACTGAAATTGTACAAAAAATAATCCAACCAGGTCAGAAGCTTCCGCAGAATCCAAAGAACCCATTGAAATGTAAAAATTATCGTTGCAAGACTTTTTGCTCAATTGTTCATCCTTGTAGATTAGAACAGTTTGGCATTTCATGATAATATCCACTCCCCTCTCAGAAATATTGGAATATTCCCGAGCGAAATCCAAGGCCAAAATGAATAGATTCTTCGATATAGAGGGATAATAGTCGATAATATCGAATTGTATGAAAGTACAGTTGTCCTTTTATCAGATGTTAGTAAACCAGTTGATAACATCAGCTGTATTAATCCACTGTAATAGTCCAACGGTGTTTTTCATGGAGTGGTTGGTTCTGTCCAATATAGTCTTACTGATTCTGCCGATTTCTGGTCTAGTAGGATTTATAAGCCTAGTAAATGGCTTAGTTCTGAATTCGTGTTTATGGTCTTTTAACAAGACATTTGCTTCCTTTGTTTGTAGATTCCTGACCCGATCACTTATCTTTAGTTTATCAGTAATTGATTTACTGATACAGTTAATCTTATCTACCTGGTGAAAATTATTGGTATCAATTTTTTGTAACTTATAATCATATTATTTTTAACTAATGTATCATAATCCTTAGGGTATAACTTATAAAAGTTAGCCGTTTTATTAGATTTAACATAAATGTCACCGGATTCATTAATATCCTTGACAATAAACTCAAGATATTTTTGAAAGGAGTTTTTATATTTGTGGAAGGTTAATCCCTTGATGATATCCAGTAGGTCATTTTCGAAACCAGATAATTGTTTAATAATTGTTGCTGCTTTTAAACTTTTAAAACCATAATTCTCTTGATTACATCATTGTTCCTTGTTTTGAAGAAAGAAGTACGCTTTCCAATTCATTCTTCTGATAAGGTTTTCAGTTTGCTGAGTTAAATGGAGGAAATAATACCTTTTGTTCGTGGTGGGAATGTTCTTAAGTGATAATCCGAAATTGATTCTAGCCATATTATAAAAATAGAATAGACAGTGCTCGACTGTATTAGGAGCTAATATCCAAGTCTAGGATTGGTGTATACGGAATAAATTTCAATAACCAACAATTACTATTCTTAAAAGAGTGGTCAATACAGATTGGTTACATATATATATATATATATATATATATATATATATATATATATATATATATAGATAGATAGATAGATAGATAGATAGATAGATATATTCTTCATTTAAATTGAAGGAATTATTGGCTTATAAACTTCGAGGTAGCAATATATATGTATATGCTTATTGTATCACAATCATCTAAGTGACAGATTTTACTAACATTAATCATATATATATATATATATATATATATATATATATTCTTCATTTAAACTGAAGGAATTATTGGCTTATAAACTACGAGGTAGCAATTTACAAAACATTATGATTAGTTTAGATTATGATTAGCATTAATCGTCTGCTGGACTTGCCTTATAATAAGTAAAAACATCATTACGCTAATACTGGATTAATTGATGGGAAGATGAGATACGTCAGAGACTCATAAAAATTCAGAATCTTAGTAATTTTAGTATTAGTACAACATGAATTAACAAACCCTTCTGTTCGCGCTCGAATCTTTCATCATGTTGTATTATTGTATTACAAACTGAAATTTGCATTAATGAGAATAACAGACGCTCAAGTGATAGTTACTCGCTTTTTTCGAAAGAGAATAACAAGAAAGAGAAATAGTTGAAATAAACATATTCAGGAGAACCTTGGATAAAAGTATATAGGTTTCATAGAAAGTGCAGAAAAGGGAGCAGTAAAGAGAAAGGGAAAATATAGAATTCAATGTACGGAATATCGACGTTTATAAGCTTCCCCCATATTATTAACGTCATTTTTTTCTAACCACAATAGCATAACCAAAATAATTGTGTTTCTTTCTAGTATTTCAGTTTCACTTTGTGTAAACATCTCCGAAAGATTCTGAGACACACAGAGACATACATAAATTCCCAGATAAAGTTTATATTTTTTAATTAATTATTTTGTATTCGATATTATTTCTTTATTATTATGATTGTTAATTATAGTGAGTATACATATTTATTATTTTCCAACCTGTATAGATCATGTTTACTTATTGGAGGGACAAACTTTCTTTAGAAACATTTCTTAGTCTGAGCTGGTTGTTGTTAGAAAAAATCATCAAGAATAGCAGCTCAAATAGGTGTACACACGAAATTACGTTTATCATGGTAAATAAATATAAAGGAATGCTACATATATAAATTCGAACTTTAGTTTATATTTATATCTGTATACATAATGATTTATATACCATACCACCGTAACAACCATTACATATTAATAGGAAAAAGCATTATAATATAAAAGGAAAAAATAAAATATAAGTAGATACAATGAATAAACACTAGAATTCAGAAAATTAACGAAAACATAAACACCCGAAGAACGATGCGCTTTGTATTGACCATGAGCATTTTGTCAATAAAAGGAGTCACATATAATTTCTCTTCACGACATCTTCGTAGTAAATCGGTCTGCATGCAATACAGCGTCTCGGCATAACATCGTTTTGTACGTACATCATTAGAATTATGAAAACATAATTCACGTATAAATATCATGAATCTTTCTATCTGTGGTAGTGTTTGTTCGTTTTATTAATCGTAAATGTGTTTGAACTTATGACTCTAGGTATATAATGTAAATGTGACATATGTTTGATGCATCATAATGTTTATTGTTCTCAATATATTCTAGATTTGTTATACATTATATATGTATATATCCAAATCAAAGCCTTCAGCCTTGTCGGCAGAGGTGGTCAGGACCTCAAACTGATTGAACAGGGGAGGAATGGAGGGTTTGCTATTGTTCAGAACGCTCTTGCAGAGGCGCCAATACTCCTTGAAGCCGAATTTGCGAGATGCAATACGTTCCTTCATCCGAGCAGCAAATAGCGACTTAGCTTCGTTGAGGACACGCTTACACTCGTTACGGGCAGAGGCAAATAGGCGTCTATTTTAGTCAGACATATCGCTACGAAATAGGTGGAAGAAGTGGTTCCTATGGGCAATGGCGGCTGAGCAAGCAGCTGAGAACCAAGGGGAGGAGCGCGGTTTGACCTTAAATTTCCCTGAGGGAATGAAAGCGTCAATTCCAGCTATAAGCCAGGAAGAGACCTCTGAAGCACATTCTTGAATGGGGAGTTTATACAGCATCCCAGGGGACATCGCGGAGTAAATCACGAAACGAGTCCCAGTCAGCTCGTTGGTAGCAGAATGAGGTTCTGGTGGTAGGAGCCTCCTTGCAGGGGGTGGGGTTGAAGGAGATACTAACAGACACTACAGCATGATCGGAGTTACCGATAGGACAGAGCTGCGTGGCACTATAAGACTCAGGGATGGAGGTAAAACACATGTCGAGGAGAGAGGCCTTCCCGTCCCGGTTGTAAGCAAAACGCGTGGGGAAATCAATTATCTGTATGAGGGATTGAGAGACTGAAAAGTTGAGAGTATGAATGCCTGCGAGGTCGGTAATAGCATTCTTATGCCACTTGTTGTGATGGGCGTTAAATTCGCCAAACACAAATATTTGAGCGAACGGATGGAGAGAGAGGGCCGTGTCTATGCTGTCAGAAATGACAACGAGTATTCCACAGTCCTGAGAGGATGGAGAGCGATAGAGGAAGAAAAGATAGCTTGCAGCATTGAGAAGAGATAGCCGGAGACACAAGTACGAATGGTCCGGCGATTCGAGAGAGCATTCTCTAGCCAGAGGGAGATGGTCCTTGACGTAGACACCAAGGCCATGCATGTGGGTTAGAAAGTCTTTTCTGAGGAGAGGAAGGTATCCAGGGATCGAGAGATAAGAGGAAGGGATAGAGGAGTCAAGATTGGTCTCACACAGGGCCAGTATATCCGGGCACTTTGCAATGAGGAAAGATTCCACACTGCAGACGTTGGTTCTAATGCCACGGATGTTGGAGAACGAAATGTTTAAAGGTTTAGGTGATTTTTGGAAGGCTGGTTTAGGTTTGTATTTACGGTTTTTGTCAGTCATGTGAATCATGTGAAATTAGTGTTAGAAGAAGAGAAAGCCTGAGTTAAAGGAAGACGACGGTTATCACCCATGACGTGAGCAGAGAGAGTTTGGCACAGTCTGGATCATAATGTGGCCTCAGGGTTGCCCACCGGAGATGACTGCAGGGACATCTATCCATGCGCGACATGGCACTACAGACACCCCGATATTATCCAACTGCTCAAGACGCTACGCAAGAGTTAGGGCTCCTAACTCCCAGTCGAAAACAGCAACCAGGGAACTGTCAACCGTGAACCCTCAGAATGATCAGGCAATGCCACAGACTGCACACATCACGGGAGAAACACAGCAGCACCAGTACAGAGGCCAGAGAGAGACAGTGAGAGAGAGAGAGAGAGAGAGAGAGAGAGATCCGGGTACCCCTTCCTAAACACGAAACAAGGTTTGAGCCTCTAATCGTGTCCAATAGAGGGGGGAGAAGTGTAGACCGGGCGGTAGGAAAGCCTACCTACTCTTATTACACATAACATATACAACGACGACAACAACAAGAACAATAGAGGGGGATGTATTTGGGGTAGTCGCAGGGCTGACACTAGTTGAGAGTACTGGGGGATAGGAATTACATTTTTTGTATTGTACACATTCACAATAGTAAGTTTTAACTTAAAGTCACATTGAACTATATTAAAAAATAATAGAAAATATGGTTAGCAAGCTCTATGAATAGAACGAAGGTTAAGAAAAAAACAAAAAAAACAATCAAAACAAAAAATTATATATATATATATATATATATATATATATATATATATATACAAGAAAGAGAGAGAATTTTGGGTAGAGTGAATTGATACTCACTCGGACAGAGAAAACGTTCGTTGCCGGCTACCCGTTTCGCAGGACACTAGTGATAGTTTTCGGCATACCTTTATCGCCAAGCTTCAAGTTACAAGGAAAGCAGTGCTGAGGGGGTGAGGGGAGGGTCAAACTGCCATTCCTCACCTCAACCACCACCGGCAGTGGGCTTGGTGTGCGTGCATTTAATAAAAAATATCCAAATCAAAAGGAGAAAGAAACGGTTAGAGAATTCCACGTCGAAATAATATTTTTACCAAACAAGCAGAGAAAAGGCCAACTAGAACATGGAAAGTAGTGACGACTCACAACTTAATTCTCAAAGACTGTCCATTCTATAGACTCAAAGAAAACTACACGAGTACCTGTGTATTTAGATATATGTGTATGTGACTATGTGTGTAATTGCACATGTAAATGAACGTATGTTTATATGTGATTTACATAAGTGTATGTGTGATAGATATATATGTATATGATAAAACAAAATATTTAACAATAGCCTTCAATCATTACTCCATCTTCATTGAAGACCAAAACCTTAAGTAAAAAAGAATACCCATCTAAAAATAGTCTTAAATTACATTCATGAATTAGACTCAAACTGATATAGATGTTGCCTTAACAATCATTTATAATATTGAAAGATTAATATAATTAAATTGTTATAATTTAAATAATTAGTTTTAATGTACTTTCTATGAATGTATTTTTAAATATACTATTTAAATAATATTAAATCCCTAAATTATTTGTTAAAAGAGTTAGAATTTTAGATTGCTAGCAAATATCAATTTAATTTCTTCGGTGATTTTAAAAATTAAATTACTATCAAACATTAAAATATTTTTACATAAATTTCTAAAGTTATCTCGCCTACTGTCGCTTAGCAAAACTTAATGACAGCTTCTTTCTCTCTACTTCCCCCTCCCTTCTTTATTTCTCTCTTCTCCCCCTTCCCTCTCAGTATATCACTTCCGTTAAGTTAACCGATAAAATAGGTTAATATCTGCCCGCCTACCTTAATACTAAGTATGATAGATAGAAATATTAAAGTAAACCTTCTCTAAATTCAATCATGTCTCTCACACTACACCACATTACCCTCTCTGTTAAATTACACAAACTTCATACTACCCGTCAAAAGTGTATAGGTTCATTTCAATTTTCATTTATCATTTTACCGTTTGGAAGTGGAGTTTGATGAGCCAGAGTCATTTAATAAAGGACTTGGCGAAATAAATTATTACATGGAGCCTTAAAGTGGTCTGTTTTTCCTTAAAATTATTAGCTCTGGACTTACATTGAGCTCTCAGGATTTCATCCTTCTTGAGACTACTTTGTCGGATTACCAAATACTTCTTAGCCTATATATATATATATATATATATATATATATATATATATATATATATATATATATATATATATATATATATATGTGTGTATGTATGCATGTGTCACTATATGTAGATAATTAAATAGTGAACTAAACTTCAGGTAGTTTCCAAATCGCACTGTTCAATCGATTTCTGTCACAATGTCTACATTTTTTTTACTTGTCTACCCAAGACATACAATTTTCAATTACACCTGTCTGTCTTTCGTTGAGTGGCTCATTTTTTTCAGTCTGCTTTCGGCAATGTTACCTTTTTCTATGATGTCTGTAGCTTTGTGTATGCGTTTATTTCTCCGATTAGTTTTGTTTTTATATTGTTATTAATTTATTTCTCTTTATTTTACTAGCTTTCGTCCTGCAGATTTAAGTTGGAGCGTCTCGTTTTAATTTCCTGTCAACGATCTCTTTATTAATATCCGAAGAATTGCTAGCGCCAAAGACGGTACAGTAACTTACTAGTATTAATAATATTTATTCTTTAAACATGATAAGTTGCAATATTTTGAGCAGTAAAATAATGTTTGTACGATTACATTATTTTATTTAAAATCTGTCAATATATCTTTTACAAACTCGAAAGAGATCATTATGCATGTATTTTACAATAATAATTATTTTCACTGTCTGTTTCAAATAAGTATATTAATAACAGGCAAGATTTCTGGAAAATTGTGGTGTGCTTTTTTTAGCAACAAGAAATGATTATATATATATATATATATATATATATATATATATATATATATATATATATATATATATATATATATATATATATATATGAACAGTAAACTTACTTTCAACCATGCCTCGTTTGATATGACAGACAAGGAAATTTTAAAGTACTTTTTTTTTTAGATTTTATAATATGCTTACATTTTACTTTCTGTTGGGTGTATGTAAGTTGTAAGTAATTGTCCGTACTATCTATTGAACCAAGCGCTTTCAGAAACTTATTTAGCCATTCTCAAGGAGTTTGTGTTAATTTCTTTTCCTGTTTGTTTAAGTAGTAGTTTTCAACTGCCTGAAATGTATTAGCGTTTATTCTGAGCCCCGTGGAATGACCTTTCTGGAAATCGAATTGGTGTTATTCTACTTTAAAAATAATTTCATTACACCATTTACCCTGCTAAACAAGGTGACAGTTAACCTGGGTACCAGGTATATTAAATAAATGGCCTCGCTCACAGGGAGGTGCAATCGACTACGGTACCTACGAAGAATATATGTGTTATCAACTAGATTTTTCCTTATTCGTTGTTGTACATTATCGGTGGCTAAATGTCTTTTCTGCCACATTGGTCAGATAACTGAGACGTGAGGTGTCCGCTGAAGAATGTGGTAGCTTGACCAATAAGCAACGTCTTAAAGAAACACTTAAAAAACAACTTCTTGAAAATGCCTAAGGAAGTACTCGAAAGCTCTTAAGTGATAGACACTAGACAATTTTTATACTCCCTTACTTCTACGAAACGGAAAAATGTATGATTATTAGAAAAACTAAATATTATATAATGTTTCATCAGTTATTTCCATTACAATAATTTTGATAATCATTTGCATCGTATATTTTGGGGTTTGCTTTGAACATATGTAATAGTCTTTATTTAAATATTTGTCCCAAATATAGTAAAATATTAATTAATTAGCATAATGTAAAACGGAAAAAAATTCTCAACTCCAGCGAAATACTCTAACTGAACGATTAGATCTGATCTTCCCAATTGCCCAGGTCTTACCGATTATAAATGTGAGCTTCTACAATAATGGTCTGTTTCGCATGACTGGGAAAAAAACTTTTAAAATGTGCAAACTCTCTGTGGGATAATTGTCAGAATGTCTGATTTGAATCAAGAATGTTTATTGAAAGGCAATTTATATTTCGCTATGCTTTCACTTTACTCATATATTTCCCTCAACAAATGTAAGTGTCTAATAAAAAAAACGGCAGAAAAAGTGTATAAATTTACTTCCGTTCATATATAGATTGGTCCGTATATGTGTAAGGTGATTTTTCTGTTGATGGATCATGTTGCCTGGACACGTAAGCATTACACATTATATGTCAGCGTATATATTTATAAGACATTGTTCAACTGAAGCTAATGTTCTATCAATCTTACAGTCATGTCACAATGAAACACCGTTTCTCGTAAGTTCATCAAAGATAGGCAACTTCGAGATGGTTAGTACCTAAACGGGTGACTGCTTAGGAAGCTTGGGTGTGCTGTTCCTGTAATGCATAACGATTCGGAACTGGAAACCGAAGATCAGTGTTCTAATTCCAGTCGATTTAATTTTATTCATTTATGAGAAAATAGCTTTGTGAAATATATTATCTCACCTCTTCTACCATCAGCTGTGGGTTAATTATTAGTGCTTACATCAGTAAATCATTATCACTAAACATGTTTTCAAAATCTAAAATATTTTCTAACAATGAATAACCTTCGAATGGTTGAGAAGCCATAAAAACAAATTAGTCAATCATTTTATAGTGTAAATGTAAGGTATGTGTTATCAATTTTTATCTTCATAAAATAAAATTGTTGAGAGTTATAACTTTGTCCACAAGATTTTTCTAGTTAACCATATAATTTTTCCTTCAGTTTTTTAACATAATATTTTCCTAAATATTCGATTCCTTGCACCCTTCTGCTCACAAGAAAACAGACATTTTAATATATATATATATATATATATATATATATATATATATATATATATATATATATATATATATATATATATATATATATATATATATATATCACATTTACACAAATGTGATATTAAAGCTGAATGGTAAAATATATAATACATTGTATCTGAAATTCTGCGTTCATTCTAGTTTATCATAATTTACCTTAGAATCAGACTAATATCCTCGTCTCTATTGGTACCATCACAACGTTTCGGGATTTTTATCAGCTAGTCTACTGCAGGCGTCTGCCGATCAAAGTAATCTTCAAAATATCAATTTGAAAATTTTACTTAAGCAAAGAATGTAGATTTTCCATAACAAAATTGTTTGAAGGGAAGAAATAAGGAGACTTATATACCGAATCAGAAAATGACATTTGATATACCTATGAGACATAAACAGAAAAGTGAGATTGGAGACGTTGACACTGACAGAATATAGTGAATGCAAGCCGGACAGAGGAAAGCAACGAATAACCTATCTGAGGTAAATGGTTTGCAGAACAGGAGATATAGCAAAATGGCAATACTTACTTGGAGCTACAAAGTTCAGGAAGATGTGGAGAGACATGACTGCTCATCTCCTAAAGGGATGGAGCACAAAGAAGAAGAAATTCTTCAATTATGAATCATCCTATTTCTTTTGACAAACGTATTATCTGGCCCTGGTGTAATAATGACACACAAATATGTTGTCACCAAATATAACTTTTATTCACCTAATTAACGAAAGATTATTTCCAAAATAAATCAAATTATTACAACATAGGAGAATATATTTAAGAACAAAGAAAAGAGTACTGAACCCTTTTGTAATATATAAGCTCCAATATGCTAGTGCATGCTGGACAATGATCTTACAGAATAAGGGATTTGAAGCGATACGGATTTTCTTGCACATGAACGCTAACACTACCATAGGCAGAACATGAACAAAAGCCATGAAGCATAATAGGAACAAAATATCTTATATTTACAACCAGAATCTTATAATGAAAGCGAAAAAAAGGTAGAAAGCAGATCGAGAGAATTTAACACCAACCTGAAATACTATAGCCACGATAATATCGGTCAAAAAGTAATCTTTGAGAATAGATGCAAAAAAAAATACAAGGACAAAATGAAACAAAAATAAATCGACATTTAGAGCAACAGAATGCAGGAAGTTGTGAAGAGACATCACAAATGTCCAGGTGACACTTGATACAGAAAAATGTTGTAAGACCATTTCAATAAAAGCAAAATATACTGTTGATTCGGGTACTCTTGTTTATAATCATCTTTATGACTGAATATTGATTAATGATAACTTTTATTATCTCTCCCCCACCATGAGTCTATTTTTTTAAGCAAAATACTCTCAATTATATATATATATATATATATATATATATATATATATATATATATATATGTGTGTGTGTGTGTGTGCGTATGAAAATTTTATGTTCGAAACCTTAATGTGTATTTACATGAAAACATAAAATAACATATACTTACATTATTTCATGAAAGACGTGAAATCCAAAATTATATATTCATCCTCTTGCACAATTTTAGAATGAAGATTATATAAAATTAAAACATTTCCATGAAAATAGAGCGATGAAATAATAAAGTGATAACGATATTGCCCTGGAAACCAATAAATACTTTATTTGGAAGCCTCTAATGTTGTTGGGAAAATGGAGCAGGCTGGTGCAGGCATCTGAGAGTGAAATGGATTTTCAAGGTGTTGCATTTGACTGCGGAAAAGCGGTCATTGTTGTTTGCTGTTAGATTCTGTATACAACTTTATGTGGTTTTTAACAACTAATTTTATATCATGAAAAAATATTCGTTATATTGTTACTTTACTTTTTGTGTTTTGCAGATTTACATAATGTGAAGACCAATAATATTCTGGTACCATGATATTTAGGCAACGTCCATATAAATAATACATATTACAAGTAACATATTCAGAAAGCTATCAGGTTCAAAATTGATCATATATAAATTTTATTATGGTCAGTAGTCGAGTGACTAAAACGTTTTTTTAACGAATCTCATCAAGGTCGATGTTTCAGAAAGTAGTTATAAAATTGTGGAGTCGACCTAAGTGTGAGACACTTTCAGAAAGTGCCGGAATATAAGTCTTTGGAATGAATGTGGATAGACGGAAATGTTTGGAAGTCTCCGATGGTTGTGCTAGCAAGTATTCACAAGTCATTGTGCGTTTGAGTGTACTGGCGTGGTTCAGAATGTTGATGCAGCCAGATTATCCTCTCTGGACAAACGGAGCAGATGAAATTGAGACTAATATATGCTCAGTATAGTTGCAGTTTGAAAAGCATGTGACCTCTGTGGTAAATGAACATACAAGATACTTCTTCAATTGGCATTTCCGATTATATATATATATATATATATATATATATATATATATATATATATATATATATATAGTCATCAAGAAACAGACTGTTTCGCTGTATAAGAGCTCCTCAGTTTGACTAGACGTTCGATTGCTTCAGGCTAGGACGGAAACCCGACTGATCTGACATCAGTCAGATATCTTACCTCTAGGCCCTCGTCGCAAATATATATTACTACCGCACCACAATTGCCATTATCGCATCAGTCCACAATTATACTTCCTTCCCTCCAGCAAAATTTATACCATTGCATAAATATTAAGTATTATAAAATGGAATTTTTACCATCTACATGAGCGCTCTCGCCAAAACCAAGCAAATAACAGGCTATAAACTAATAACAGAAATATTTAAAAAATAATTAAAAATTAAAAATAATGACAATTTTCCCAACCATAGTCTTACACAGATCCCATCTGAAAAAAAAAACAACAAAACAAATCTGACGGATAGAAGATGTGTGAACACGCGTGTATATGTAAAAATGTGTGTGCGAGAAAATGTCATTCCGCTAACATAGACGAACGGTCTACGTGTTGACACAGCAACTGACTTTATTTATTTTTGGCTTTAATTCTCTTAAAATAGTTTATAACTAAAAAAAATAATGCATTAAAAAATATAAAAGTTTCCTCCCTTGCATGGAAAAAATCTCCCGGTTTTGAAATCGATATGGAACGATAAAAACGCAATAAAACGAGCAGTAGAAATGTTTTAAGATTACAGAAGTATGTATACACATACACAGAAAAATTAAATCCATGAAGATAGTCTCAGATGAGACTGAAATTATTTGGAAAAATAAAAATTATTTAAAAGAATTTTTTTTTCATAATCATTTTTCTACAGCTACTAAGAAATCGATTTGTGAACTCGAAAGAATTAAAATACAAATAAACATACATAATATATCTAAATTATTATACTCTCACACAAACATTTTAGATAGGTTTTGTTTCGCTCGTATGAATATCTTGTTCACGAATAACTTAGGAATATCTTGTTTTATATCTCAGAATGTTAATTTAAGGACAGATATCGACAAATTCTACCATTTATTACTATCTTAGCAGTTAACAATTAAGCTACCTACACCCCCCAACCATGCTATGGTAATCGTTTCTTCCTTGGCGAAGGGACCATGGGGGATCGTTTAACTGTGTCCACATGACGACATAAATTCTCTGCAATGACATGAATAGAAGTGCCTTTAGCACTTGCCTTATTGATGAAATACATTTCTTCGTTGACGGCTTTCCACCTCTCATTTTTTTTAGAGAGAAGAGACACTATCAGCGTGGCTCCACTCATAACTCTCGGAAATTAAATAAAAAATAAAGGACGTTACAGAGAATAATGAAAACATAACATTAGTGTTGCCATCTTGTGCAATCCAGCTGGAAGTTTTTTTCTCAAAATCGATTCACAGAAAACGGAGAAATCCTAATTATTACTACAAATTTATTAGTGTGGTTCACTGGGTACATCCAATCAAATGCCAGTGACTCTGCGAATGAACTGACATAGATTAGTATATCAATCCACAACCTCTTATTCCAATCAGCATCAAATTATTCTAGCACTGATAGTCACTTAAACCAACAGTTTACTGTAGACATTTTCATATCCACCTTTTCATCTGAGACAGAAATTTCAATGGATTCTAAATGTCAATCAATCATTAATCATAGCCCGTAATTATTAAACATAGAATGAGAAATAGATATCCCCCTCACCAATATCAAGTTGTATATATTCATTAAATTCTTTTTTCTTTTACTGAGACATTAATTCTTTTTTTAACAGGTGCATACTGCTTTCCGATACCAATTTGTCTTTGATATAAGCATATGTGAAAAAGTGAAGTTTTATCCTGTCAAAATCCTGTTTTGCTATACATTTCAAATACAAATGAAAGCCCAATTAATGTAACGCGTGCGACATTTTTAGGTTCATATATTTCTGCATCTCCAATCAACGTTGACCACGCGGCGCGGTCTGGATTGTCATTTTCTTTACTGTTATCAATTTTTTATGTTTTAGTTATTCTCACTAGTTCATCTATCGTCCAGTAACATATATATTTTATCTTCATTTATATTATTTCAATTTCATTCCTTTCCTCTTCTTCGTACTTTCATTCTCCTCTAATTTCCTCATTCCTTTCTCTTGTTTTCTACTTTCATTTCGATTGTTCTTCATCAAGATCACGCAAATTCATTACCTTTTTTTTAATGTATTTTCGCTTAATTTTCCTTTTATTATTTTTTCATACTTTAATAGTTTTCCATATTTTATCTTCTTGTACGTCTTCATTATTTTTCAATTTTTACTTTACTTTCGTAAGCGTCATATCGTACTTTTCATTGTTCCTTTTCTTCATTTCCAGTTATTTCTTCTCCATTGCCACCGACATTCAAAGTTTTTCCTTTCTTTTCATTCTTTGTCATTTCACTTACACATAAGAATATGTAGTCTATTAGTTACCTTTCTAAAAAGATTCTCTCAGAGGCGTCAAGTCTTTAATATTTTTTATGTAACTGTAGTACTCTTTAGTTCACCAATTCTATTGCGTTTATTCGTTTTTTTTACAGTTGTTGGCGGCAATCTTGTAAATATGATTTCTGGCGTGGCTGTTATTCCTACAGAAGAAGCCTAGAAAGTATGCGTCGGCCGTAATTACTATTTTCCCGCGCAATTTGGCAATTAGCATGTTTGTTCTGTGTGGCTTCCATTTTTGCCTCAACCTCCTGCATTTACAGAGTATTATCTTCACTCTTTATAATCGAGAAAAAATAACAGCTGCTAATAAACGAATATTGATTCTCACTAATGTACGCTTATGTTATGTATTGAGCCTCAGAATATAATTAGCCAGTTTAATGTAAACTTGTTTTTCGAAGTGAAACAAAGTCATAATCAAGCCCAAGCTGTGTATAATAACAAAAATAAAAACATTATCAGAAAAAGATAAAAATACAAATGGAGAAAGCATGAGAGTAAAATAAAATAATTTTTATTGCAGTGTATGAAACAGTTAAGAATATAGAAAATTGCTACGGGGAAACACATTTTTCGCATTTCATTTTTGTTTCTCGAAGTGGAGAATTAGTTTTCATATATCAAATATTAAGATTTTCAAATGGTTTATTTGTCGTGTATACTTAACATGATACAACGTAGAGAGCAGAGTAAAAGAAAGTACAGTGCAATAAAATTATTCATTGAATAACTCCAAAAGTATTTAAATAATTATAGCATCACCTTCAACTTAATCATCATTGCTAGTTCTATCATATTATTCGATGTGAAGTTATGAATACAATAATCGTGCATATGTTTCTTAACCAAAAATATTTTGCATCACAATCCCTGGATACTATCACGATTGCTTGTTTTTTAGTCTCAGTTTATTTCTTTATGTTTTCATGTTTACTAAAAAATTGTTGTTTATCTTCTATTGTATTAATTTTAATGCAGATTATTATAACTGCTGCAGTCTTTCCTGGTTTTCAAAGTATTTCGCTACTTCTACCTGCTGCAGGTCACTGAAAATGTTTCCTTTACTCAATTTTAATATCAGTCACTGGGTCAAACAGTGGCATTGAACCATGTTCTTCGCAACGGTATCACAGGCAGTGATTCCCTCATCATGCTGATATTATGAAGAAGACAACTCCCATATTGATCAAGATTAGATTCAGACAATGTTCTGGTGGTTGGGATACAAGCATTCGACCCCCGCCCAGTTAAAAAATTCCTAATGTGCTGAAGATTAATTAGCATCTCCATTACATCAGATTATTTCCCATTCTCTACCGATACATGATTTACTTATTTTTTTAAACAAATTTTGTTGTCCCCATTTTATCGCCTTGCTTTTATAAGATGCCTGGTTCTTACTTTTGCTGCCGAGGGCAATCACTTCATTATTGATATCTCTGTATTTAAATGCAGATGTTTGTCTCATTGTAATGAGCACGAAATATTTCAGTTATTCACAAGCTTAATTCATCTGATAGCATATCTTGTTTTTAAATAGTGGTTCAATTGCGAAAACATTAAGAGAAAGAAGTTTCTCTGTTCTTATCCTCAGTTGTGTTGGTTCGTTAGAAAGACTTAGGGCTCGTTACAATTTTTCTTTACATGTATTTCACACATTTGCATACAGATAGGGTGACGTTAACTCTCTCGCATTCAGGCGCCTTTTACTTACGTAATTGTAATAGTCTGCTTATATTGTTTCAATATTAATATTATTATTTGACGTTTTTATTCGAATCAAAGGCAATCCAGGATGGAACATGCATACGTTACTACACGTATGACATTATTTATATATTTTCTTACATTCGGATTATTGTCCTCTGCTTTCTTTTTGTTATCAAAATGTTTCAACCGTTGTGTACGCAGCATTTGATCGAGTATATATCGATCCGCGTAACCTGCAAGCAATTCCGTACTGAAGTCCAGATGGCACAACGGCCGAAATGTTGCGAAGTATACAAAAACGTGGAGAATTATCCGAATTTAATTAGTATAAATAATAACCCCTCGTTCAAGAAAGTCAGAGAGAAAAAATGTCATATATGTCATCCTAATATTGAATAGCTTGAAGTGAATATTTTGTAAAGAAACGAATAAACGTAAATGCAAAAATAGACAGAAAAATCATGATGATAAACGTATGCTATGCAATGAATTAGTCAATATTTCATTCGAGATGCAGTGAATAAAAGTGATGTTTAGCGGAGACTGGGGAAATCTAGAAAATATAATAAGCGCCCGACGCGATTAATGACGCAAAAGTTGCAAATATCAAAGAACCATTGAAACGCGAGATTATTATTCTTTATATGATTGTATTAGGTTAACAATACATATTAAAGTATTAACAGGGAAAATATGTTATTTCAATAGAATATATGAAAATGAGAATGTTGCTAAAACAAAACCGGGCTCAAAAAAAGAATTGTATCGTAATATATGTTACATAGGAGCTTTTTAATTGCAATCTGTTTGGATCTGTGATAAGATATAGACATTAACCTTAATGTGAGTGGAAATTTTCAAATGAATAGTTGGACCTTCTAAAAAGGAAATCGATGTGTATCTGAATGTATCTTGAATAAGAAAAAAGGCAGATGGAGTGATTTCCCCAAAAGTAAGACAAGAACAATTAAACGAATTAATATATTAAAAACATTTAGGAATTACAACATGCTAAATTTCTATAAAATTAATATTCTGTGATGTAAGTGTAGCAAAGGAAAAGGTTAAATTTGTATTCATATCGGATTATAACTTTCAAATAGTGGATGTAATGTACGCGAATTAAATTCGAACACGGCTTCCGATTCTCAATTCGAGCCATAAATACTTACTCACCATGTGTGCGTATTAATATATATATATATATATATATATATATATATATATATATATATATATATATATATATATATATATATATATATATATATATATATATATATGTGTGTGTGTGTGTGTGTGTGTGTGTGTGTGTGTGTGTGTGTGTGTGTGTGTGTGTGTGTGTGTGAGTGGATATTAAAATCACCACCCAGTATGTTTCATTCTGGTTGTTGTTATCAATGTAAAATATATCTCTAATTTTGAGCACTTTAACCCATAAATATTGCATACATTAAAGCTATATTCTATCATATATATATATATATATATATATGAACATTGAAAACAACACTCAGAAGCGACAGGCTGTTTCATGCTGGACGAAATCTTCAAGCCACGAATACTGGATTTTTCCTCGGCTATTTATATATATGGGTCATTGGTGCATTGTGTTTAATCTCTTCTGGCGGTTATTTTGCGTTAGTGGCTTGTTTGTTTATTTATTTGTTTTATGTTCATTTATTTTACTTATTTTCTTTTGTATTATTTATTCTTTTCGTTTTTTCATATTTTATTAACGTAGTAAATAAATTTGGTGGGGGTATTTGCTTATGTCGCTTATTTAATAGTTTATTTTTGTCTGGGAAGATAATGAAAGCTATTTATTCGTCCAATGCATAGATTGCGTGTCGTAGTTTATTCAGTTATTTTGGTGAGCGGACAGTTTTTTTTATTTCGATTGATTTTTACTTGTTTTTGCTTATTTGTGTTTACTTTTATTAGTTCTAACGGTTATTTAGCGGGGGCGATTAGGTAATTTGCTCATTTATTTATTTATTTGGATTAATTTTTATTAGTTTTTTATTTATTATCTTAATTATTATTTTGTATATTCTTATTTATTATATTTGGTTTTCGATTTTTGAGTAACGTAGTGATGTTTTTTTTCTTTTTTTATCTATATATTACAGTTATAGCTATTTTTACGTCCAATTGCCTGTGCCCTCTTATGCACACCCTACCTCGTAGCATCATGTGCTCTACTAGGGCACAGTGTTGTACATGGTAGATGCCGCAACAAAAACACGTTTTTAGGGGGTAGGAGTTTTGGATTTACATTTCAAATAAATGTTTTTCGAATAATAGTTTTCCAATAATTATTTTCGATTTATTTTCTCGGAACGGGATTTTGCATTCAGATCTCATCTAACTATATGAGGATGTTCACTTTCCAAAACTATTTATGAACATTTACGATTCTGACTGAACAATAGAAATAAATTGTGCCCAGTTAATGTATGAAAAAAGAATCAGTCACGTTCGCTCAACTACATGCTCCATTTATCCGATGTACGTGAAATTCTGATTGACAACCAAGAAATTCAGGCCAGTGCATTTTACCATTCAAGACCAGAAATTTTTGCAGAGAGGAACAGCCTTTGTACCCAAAATATACAAGCATAGTAAACAGCAAATAATAGAAAAAACGGAGGAAATACCTTGCACTAAAAATTCTACAAGCATAGAAACACAAGCTAACAGCGATTCGAAAAGCAATCTATTTTCTAAATAATTATCGACAGAGATATTTCCCTTTATATGTATCTCTCTCTGCATCCTATATGAATATATCACAGGCTTATCTCTCTCTCGCTCGCTCTCTCTATCTATCTATCTTGATAGATAGATAGATAGAGAGAGAGAGAGAGAGAGAGAGAGAGTGAAAGAGGTAAAGTCTGTGTGTGTATTGATAGAGATTGAAATATGGATAGCATTGAATACAAAATGACATAATGAAAACTGAGGCGTACTTTGCTTGCATTAATTTCTGCACTTAACGCGATCATGCTATCTTGATAGATGTAAATTTAAAGACATTCCGATATTCTCAGACAATTCCCAATGCTTTGTTGTTTAAAGAAATGCACAATGCGAAGTGTAAGGGAACGGGGGAGAAAAGCAAGGGTATTGAAATCGTATCGGAAGAGTGTTGCATGACATATATATGCTTTCATACTGGTTCAAACGAACTCAGAAGGAATTTTTGTCTGTCATTATTTCTGATTTCTCATTTAGAACGTTTTCTGGACTGGAAATTTTATAATTGTTAACTTTTCTTCTTGGCAAATATTGCAGATATCACTATGATTTTTGAAAGGTTTGGCTTTTTTATCATTTGCAAGTTTACAATCGGATCTTTCTTATTTTATTATTTTAAGATCCTCACACCTCAGGTTATTCTGGTAGGATTCCTAAGCTTTTCTATCTTGAATGATGTCTTGTGATTATATCATCTCCTCCGGAATCTGCCTTCAGTACATCCTATTCAAATGTTGATCATACTACTTGTATTTTTACTGCTTCTTTATAAATTACTCCTTCAGTTTTGCAAACTGCATCGAGTGGACTTCTAATTATATTCTTACAGTTACATGTTTCACTGTAAATGATATCTTGTTGCACGTTCGTTTTAAAAGTCCTGGACTTTTGTCTTTTTATTGTGGTCTCTAAATTACTAGTGCAGCTGTATTTTAATTTAATTGATTTATTAAAGATCATGTATAATTCGGTTATTTTACGGTAGTCTTTATTAAGTAATTGGAAAAAATATTTTCTCTGTTTTACATTTGCCCTCTAAAAACAATAATGTAATTGTTAGATGTAAATTAACAGAACATTTCTAACCACATTCACGTTTTCGAGATATATTAATTGACAATACAAGTATACGCAACCATGAAAATTAAAAAAATCCAAAACTTCTACTTCTCTATATGATAAATGAAACGAAAACTAAATAAAATTATTTATGAGTATAACAAAAGTGTTTTAAAAGGTCTATAAAAGCAATATTTTGGGAACTGTAAAAAATCAATTATTATTTTTATTTTCAGTTTGTTTATTTTTAAAACCTTAATGAATATATCAAACTAAGTTACCTTCCTTACATATTGTCAACGTAAATTAAGTATAATGGTGTACGTTTCATGCGCACTTACAAAAACATTCACAAGTATAAATTACATTAATTTTTGTATTAGCAATTCACCCCTGAAGATAATTTCGGATGAGACTGATAATATTTCAGAAAATCAAAGAAATAACGAAATAATAATCAGTTTTGTAAATTGATTCGTGAATTTGAGATGAGTAATATAAAATATAGGCATAATATATTTAGATTATTCAACCAAACATGTTTTAATCTCTCTCTCCTTTCTCTCTCTCTCTCTCTCTCTCTCTCTCTCTCTATATATATATATATATATATATATATATATATATATATATATATATATATATATATTAAAAAGAAGAGAGGTACCGCAAACTTTTTTGGTTGTAATGTGGGTTTTTTAAAAAAATATTATTCTTTATTTTTCATAGTTTTACATAGTTTTACAACACGTGTTTCTGGTCTTACGACCGTCTTCAGGTAAAGGGTGGAGATTTCCACATATTATTAAAAATAATTATTAAAATAATTAATTTTTTTCCTTTATGTTTTTCAATATTAAATCTTCTCTATATGAGGCATGTTTTTGTGTTGGTCATTCCAATGTCTTTCTTTAAAATGTATATATATATATATATATATATATATATATATATATATATATATATATATATATATATATATATATATATTTATGTATATATATATGTATATGAAGAACGCGCGTACATACGTAATATCAAGGTTAGGCATAATATTCATATATACAGAAGCATGCACATATAAGTAAATATACATATATATTAACGTGCAATTCATCTGCTTCTATTTATTTAAAATCGCATTTTACCAATTAATAAATATTATTAGAAATCCCACAAATTCTTATCTATAACACAATGATACTGTATCATACAAACTGAAAAATGACGACAGCGTTATACATAATAAATAACGCCACATCAATGAAAACTAAATATCGTAGTAACAAATATAGCAAACATATTTCATAAAAGAAAATTAATATTGTAATATGATCTGTCAGATAAAACAGCTACACCGCAATGTTTGAAAATAATTAAACCGATATAGCATAGAAAACATTCTTGTAATTGTTAGGGACGCTTAAATCCTGTGTGCATTGGCTAATATAAATTTAAATATTTACCGAATATCATAAAAAAGCACTCAATAAAATACATTTCGTTACACTTGTATAAATGCACAGATACACAATATACAGCTGATTACATACACACACACACACACATATATATATATATATATATATATATATATATATATATATATATATATATATATTATATACAGCTGATTATATACATACATATATATATATATAATTTGTGTGAGTATTTAGTTGCATATACAGAGAAAGAGAAAGAGAGAGAAAATGCTTCATTTATTACATTTCTCTCTCTCTCTCTCTCTCTCTCTATATATATATATATATGTGTGTGTGTGTGTGTGTGTGTGTGTGTGTGTGCGTGTGTGTATAGTGTATAAAATATGTAAGTTTTAACAGTGGCTTATATCATTTAATCACTACTTATATTAAGTTTTTCATTAGATATGTTTACTGTAAATTTATGTATAATTTCATAATATCTACTATTTTATTTCTTTTATAGATTTATCAGTGTTATGAATTGCATTGTGGAGAAACTGCAGGTACGAAAATTGTATTTTTGTGAGCGTATACATATTCTAAAGAATGCTTTTTTTTTTGGTGCCGACGAGTTACGACCTCCGACTTTATCCATGCAAATGATGATTAACAAAAGTCAAATGTTGTGTAGTTACTCGAAAGTCTCTTTGTGATATTAGTAAGTTTATTTTTAATTTTATTTTTAATCAGTCTGTGTTTTGTTTTTGATTTCGACAAGCTGTTGAATTCTCAGATTATATCTGTAGAAAAAACAAATTGAATAAAATAGACAAGAGGAAAATGTACTTAATTTATGCCTACGCATTTCGTCTTGCAAATTTATTAAAGCAAATGATGATAAATAAAATCAAAATATTGAAGAGTTACACGAAATTCAAAATTTATGCCAACATGGAAATAGAAAACACACACTTATGAGAAAAAAAGAAAAAGTTACAAATATCCAAAAGAGTCTTTTCAGGAGCATCTTTTACATTTTTGTGAATTTCGATTAACTATACATTTAGCTTTTGTTCATCTTGAATTGACTTTATAAAGGCGGAAGTCAAAACGCCTTGTTAAAACGCTTTGTCAAAACTAAGTACTGTTTTACTATTGTCTATTTTATACAATTTTTCTATAGATATATCCTGAGAATATTCATATATATATATATATATATATATATATATATATATATATATATATATATATATGTGTGTGTGTGTGTGTGTGTGTGTGTGTGTGTGTGTGTGTGTGTGTGTGTGTGTGTAATGGAAAAAAGACAATAGGAAAACTGTGCTGATTTAGCCGACGCGTTTCGTCCAATGTGAAATTTTTCAAGGCAAAATACGAAATGGATTTACAAAAACAATCCTACAGCAAGACCTCTGAATAAGAGGTATTGAGGAGCATGGTACCACGTCTTAATTGATTTTGTTTCTATGTCCACCATGACTCGAGCTATGGGCAAATACTTAACCCAAAACCTGGGGGCAAAAGACTGTAAAATTATAAATATAGATTTTTATAATAAATATAAAATAATATATTTTTGAAATAAAACAAATATATTACTCGCAATATATTTTTGGAAAAATATATTAATACATATTCTATACATAGGTATCTATCATAATAAAATTATTACCCATTAAATTTGATATGCCTTAAAAAAATGTTAACCACAAAAAATCAGATTGTTAAGGTAAATAAATAAAGCCATATAAACAACCAAACGATTTGTAATGATACTCGTGTCTGTGGTTCAAAAGTGTAATAGCGCATTTAGAGATTGGTGTTCATTTCTAGAGCATCTACCTTTAAAAAAACTTGAATATGTGGTTATTTGTACAGAAGGATAAAGGGTATTGTATTATATGAAAAGATATTTTAATGTAAGGTTTCTTGGCTCGAAATTGTATCAGTAAATATCTTGTTTCAGTACTTAAAATAAGTATTAGCATTTATATAAACGATATCTTCAACGCTTAAGATTGCTATATTTTTAGACCTCAATACAGGCTGAATATATTACTGAACAACTGTAGTTTTCTAAGTCTGGTTGACTACATACTCGAAATGACAATGCATACATCTAATAAGCCTTCATGTAACACTAATGTTACGTTGGAGAAATCAGTATTTCTTGTGCTATTTTCTAACTTTACAAGAGATTGATCAAATTTAAAATGGAGTACTCGAGTCATCGCTGCTTGCGGGTGACAAAATTATTTCCACCCTGCAACCACTCACTCACAGACGAAATGTCGCAATCCTCTCCCTGCTCTATCGCTTCTTCCATCGAAAGTTCTAAGCCGAAATGCATTCCTTAGTTCCAACAGTTCTAACATTCTGCTGGAGCAGTTTCTTCCCACGAACACTACAATGGTGAACCGATTTCAAGAGTATATTTCCCCAATCACTACAATAATAATCTGTTCAAGTCTAGTGTTTAGCATTATCATTCTCCCATAGGCGCATAAACGTCGCTTCTTACTCTGTAAAAATAACTTGAGTGGAACCGGGGCATTGTATTGGATGGATCTCACTGTAAAATGATGTACTTTCCTAGATCGAAATAAAAGTTTCATTCATGACATATATATATATATATATATATATATATATATATATATATATACGTTTCGGTCAAGGTGTCAGATGTTTTGAAAGTCGCAACGTCCCCTACTCATCTAAGCGGATATTCTACTCCTGATAATGGTCATATTGAAGGGATGTTTACAACCAAAGGTCGGCTCCAAAGCTTGAAATATGTTGGCGGCCAACACAAGCATTTCAGATTTCAATCGGCTCATGCAGCCATTGGCTAAATAATCACGTTTATCAAAACAATTTATTGTAGTTGAAAATATTTTGTTTTTGTTTTCATTTCCTTCACTTTTAATTGGCCCCTCCACTTGCTCAAGGAACTTTCTATGCAGATTGAAAAAGTTTACGTTTCAGCAATTATTTTATTACCTTCATCCTTTCCACTAAATCTACCGAGAGCCAAAGTTTAGTCAGAGTAAAAAAAAACATTTAATCGTTATCTGGTATCTTCTTATCCTTATTCCTTTATTGATCACTATCATTAATAGTGTTTTTCTTCGCATATTCTGTAGCATGCAGTAACCCCTTAGGACTTCGTGGATTTTGTAATATTTAAGAACAATAATGAAATAATGATGATTTTTTTCGGGTTTACGGTTGTGTTACACTTGTATCTACATATCCCAATATCATGTGGACATATTTATAAAGAAAAATATTTTGTTGATTTTAGTTTGTTTCACACTTAATGAAAAATTATCAGAATTTCTGATAAGTTTGATAAAACCTGTAGACATTCATGATGGATATATCATATAAGCATATCAAGGACACATTACATTCAGCTCATTAGTACAATTTCTTGGTGACAATAAAATCTAAAGTAGTCAATGTTTGTTTAAAATTACAAATATGTATGATTATGTTTGTTTACTTTTTGGAATCTTGGTATAATATAACGTAATAATTTAACTGTTGGAATTTCAAAATTTACACACACACACACACAAATATATATATATATATATACATTATTTTACGTGGCTACCATGAAATAGGATATGATGTGAAAAACTGGATTAGTTATGTTCATGTTGCGTACATGTAATATGATTTTCTTTTAATGTCTCGTAGTTCAATTTAGAATTACAAAGATGAAATGAATTCATTTCTAGTTAAATTTATGCTAAAATTATTGCAATGGTAATTAAGTGATTAGTGAGGCAATGCTTCCCACTACGAAAACGAAATCGGTTCACCGAAACTAGATTTTTTCTGTGTCTTTTTTTCGTACAGGTAAGAATCCATTTCTTAGGATCATTACAAAACCAACTCGCTTTGCCATAACAAGTTATTTGACGAAGTGAATAATATTGCGAAACTCCCTCTCTCTCTCTCTCAGCCTCTCTCTCTCTCAGTCTCTCTCTCTCTCGCACTCTCTCAGCTAAATTTATCTTTTCAGTCAACAGTGACGCTATTATTCACATATTCTATCTTACATGATCAAACATTAGAAATATAACGATTGGTATATTTAAATGGAAGTTTCTGGTAAGAATAAGAAGAATCGTAAAAAAGCACAGAAACGAAACGAAACGAAAAATACTGTAAGATTTAGGAAGAAATAAGCCTGAAAAGATATTTGAAAAAAAGGAAAAATATAACTGAAAACTTCTAAAAGAAAAATATGCAAACCAAAAGGGATCGGTAACGAAATTAGGAACATATAAACATCACCATCAAGAGTATTTATAATCATCTATTTCACATACTGTCTCTCCTACAATTTTATAAGCAAGATATTTAATAGTTTTGCACAAATTCCATTAGATTATAGTCATTTTCGTATTTCTTTGGAGAACCGGCGAAATATATATATAATCAGTGTCATACTTACATAAAACCTATCCAAATATAAAGGTAAATATAATATTTTTAATCATTTTACCGCAAGAAAGCTAATAAAATATAAAGACACAAGTTTTCACGAAGTGAGAAAGAATATGCGAAAAAGTAATTCTTATTTAAGGAGAGATAACAATAAAAGAAAAAGAAACAGTTAAACAAAACGAACGGATAAATTTAGCCACTTCAACTGCAATATATATAATAATAAAGATATAATAATATATATTTGAGACATAATAATAAAGATATAATAATATATATGAGAATATAATAATAAAGATATAATAATAATATATGAAACATACAATAATAAAGATATAATAAGATATATGAGACATATAATAATAAAGATATAATAATATATATGAGACATATATTAATAAAGATATAATAATATATATGAGACATACAATAAAAAAGATATAATAATATATGTGACATATAATAATAAAGATATAATAATGTATATGAGACATATAATAATAAAGATATAATAATATATATGAGACATTCAATAATAAAGATATAATAACATATATGGGACATATAATAATAAAGATATAATAATATATGTGACATATCATAATAAAGATATAATAATATATATGAGACATATCATAATAAAGATATAATAATATATATGATATATATAATAATAAAGATTACATATAGTACAACATATAAATTTGTCACCACGTTGATATTTCTATATAAGTATGAAATAACTTCCACGGTTCTATAAATTATTTATATTTCCTTTCAGATTATTAATGCAATAGTTGTCTTTGTATTGTTTGGAAAACTTGCGTCAATTTGAAGATAAAAGTTATCAAAAAATTAGATTCTCCTTCTTCTAAAGTCTGGCAAATCGTTTTTCTTTTCTTCACTTCTCCCGCTTCAGCCCTAATGTTTATTTTTATCCACTGATATTTAATTTATTCTTTACCGCAACTTTTGCCTTCCTTCCACATTTCATGGTTAATTTTCCTGCTAATATTTTTGCTGATTTCCTTTCGAATGTTTTTGTCGTAATTGATTTATTTATATTCTCGAAAGCTATTTTCCGTTTTTAATCTCTCCATTCTAACGTTCACTTACAGTACTTCCTCTTGTCTCACGTGTTTTTGTTCAAATTTTTCGTGTTTCCTCAATTATCTTCAACAGGGGTTTTGAAGCAGAAATATCAGATATTTATGCTATAAGAAAATAACGTTGGCTTCATATAATTGGCTATTTTGAAAATGTAAAGAAAAGTAGACGAAAAAAAGACATGCAAAATTGGAGCACAATTAAATAGAACTGAACGAAGAAAAGGAAAAAAATTAAGGAATATGAAAAACTTTCAAACAAATAAAAAATAAACATTGAAATTAAAAAATAGCGAAAAATCATGTAACGCAAAAAGAACATTATAAAAAGACAAGAGAAAAAATTATGAAACAACTAATAAATGAAACATTGAATATAGGATCGTGAGACAGCAATCAAACGAAGGGATCAAAAGAATCGACGCTCGCTACCAAATAAACGCTTATTTCACACACACACACACACACACACACACACACACATACATATATATATATATATATATATATATATATATATATATATATATATATATATATATATATGTAGAAAGAATAGTAAGGTATATAATCCGGTGTTCTTATAGATATTTTTATTTTTACACAATAGTGCTCAATGTAAATTTACAGAGCTTTAATATTATAAATTAAGTGATTTTAAATATTGTTTTATCGCTACACGGTAATATCTTTGCCGTCATTGTCATAAATCTTACTTAAAAAAAATGTAACCTGGTAATATACATACTTATACTCGATATGAAAAAATAATTGTACATACTTTAAGTAATTCTAATGCATTTACTTGGATTTAAAAAGAAATATAATCTATTAAAAATTAAAAGTGAAAATTTTTTAGAATTGTAGTTAAATAAAACATACTCTAGCCTAAACAGCCCCCAAAAATATTTAAGTGTACAAATAGAAAAAATGCCATAAGAATTTTTTGCCGTTAATAATAATTTTTTTATAAAAACCCAGACGATATGCATTTAGCGGATGTGAGAATTTGTTGAAAAAAAAACATCCCTACCCATCCCGAAACATAACCCCGCTTTCGAATGTAACTATTAACTGATACGACGAAAAGTGAAATTGAACACGCTACCATTCCTTGTCTAGATGAGTGGATTTCTCTGTATCCTTGGAAACACTCAATTATGAATCTTTGCCGTGCCTTTAAAACTGTAAATTTAAATATAAGTTACTTCAAAATTCGCTTGAGGAGGAAATGGAACTAATGTCTTTAATTTAATAAGAAAATTAAATTCGATGCTTTTAGCTTCGAGTTTTGAAACATGGTTATTAATCTGTAGCGATGAAACCACATTTTAAATCAGTTAATTTATAATATATATATATATATATATATATATATATATATATATATATATATATATATATATATATTAGGCTTAGTGATCTACACTGTGTTGCGAATTCTAATGAAAAACTAAAATATACACATAATTAAAACAATACATAAAGATAAATAAGTAGTCTATATTTCCTGACCACAAATAATCTTAACGACCTGATGCTTTCCTTAATTGACTACGGCCTGTCTATAAAGACTCTCCTAAGGGAGTATTGCCACTTAATCTGGTGATCGTTTTGAATCTGAAACGGACAATAGTTATCGTGCGATAATGATGCTATCTCCAGACTCTTTAAAACACATATTTCTTATATTGAGTCCTCTTTCCCCATCAATATAGCAAATATTTAAACTCAGAAATTCACAATTAAGACAAGACAAGTCATGATCACTTTAGAAAATCATGACCATTCCCTACGTGTCCCTTCGATGAGAAGTAAGTTCTACTCATACAGATGTTTCTCAAGTAAAGCTACTTTCTGGAATAATCTCCCGACAGGATGCACCCCCAGACCACTACAATCTTAACCTCTTCATGACTTGGGTCAGCAGTTATATGACCTATGTATCCTCATAACATAAGCTTTCTTCTTCCTCTCTTACAACAATTTCATTCAATAAGACACCTGCTTGAGTGGCACTTGGATCTTATATATATCATTAAATAGAATAACCAGGAAGAGTTGTGTGGTAAGCCCAAGCCTAGTATAAATATGTCCAGTTATCGTATCTTAGTAAAGACGACAGCTCCGACAACTCCAACGATTTCACACAAAATGTTTCTCAAGCTGAAATCGGAGTAGAAGGCCTACCTACAATGACTTATATCGGAGGATGTACTACATTAAGACAGCTAACCTTATCCTCAAAAATAACAATACACCAGCTAAGTCAAAATTACAGAGAACGAACATTATCTATGAATTGCAATGCCCCTTAAAGAACTGTGTTCCTGATCAAACAGGACTCATGAATAATTACATCGGTTACACAAGTACATGCTTATCCAGACGTCTTATGTTACACCTATCTGACCACAGCTCCATTAGAACGCATTTAAACACGCACACAAATTTACCGGACTCCATTAGAAACATACTCGTAGAAAACACAAATATATTAACTGCATCCACCTGCAAAAAAAAGATAAAAAATAATGGCGGCTCTAATAATAAAAAAGAAAAAGCCAAATCTTAACTATATTAACTACGAACAAAGCCACAATGTGCTCACCGTATTCGGAAATTAAAAACATCCCTACTACACACTAAGACATACACATAATGCACAAACTCAATTAAGCTGAAAAATCGAATCATCCTTGATAATGGCTAAAGGTATAGGCCAAAGCCCTCGGAAACATAAAACATTTGGACAGTTCCTACACACCCTTTGTCCTGTAAAGAAAGCTCTTGTTTGAACACAAGAAAAATTAAATAAAAAGCTCAATCGTAGTAACTTGTCTGTCGTTTTTAATGAAACATGCATATATATATATATATATATATATATATATATATATATATATATATATATATATATATATATATGAGTTTCATCCTGTACAAGTCCCGAGTGAAACTTGTAAAGGATTACAATAACGGGGCAGGTTATGCGTGTAGGAGAAGACAACGGTTAACCTAAAACTTGAACAATTTCAGATCGTAGTGATCGGGGAAACATCCTCTTTTATGTTGGTTCCACAGAGCAGCCCTTCACGGGAAGAAGCTGTTCGACTGGAACTTCTCACGAATGGAATACGGAGGGAATGTGGGTGGTTTAGTACAATGTGAGTGATATTGAGAGTACTGATCATGGAGTTTAGAACGGCGAGAGATCCAAGGAATGCAGCACTTTCGATGGAAAAAGCAATTGGCTCAAATTGAATCAAAATTGCATGTTCTCCGTTGTTCTTCCACCCCGATCAATCCGCATGCCATTTATCGGGGGATGCTGAAAACTTAGAGATAGGTCTGCTCAGAAAATCAGAACTGATATCAAATTATTTTCTTTGGAATCACTTCTTTTGACCAACGAGAAATTTCCCACACAGACACACATATATGTGTGAGAAAAACATCAGCCATTCTAGATGAAACCTCCGTATCTGTTGCACGGAAAGTACAGTTTTCCCCAGAGAAAATATCCTGTATTGATTCTCTTCGTAAAAGGCCCAAAAATAAAAAAAATAAAAATATGTTCTTTAATAATGATTTCAATGAAATTGCATCAATTCTGTTTAAACAATTCGTCTTTACTTAAATACTGTCAACAAACGAAATGTCATGATATCCATCAAATGAAATTTACTATTCACTATATGTCCACTGTACAAAATCTGTCATTAAATTCTTTTGAGAAAAGCTTGCTTTTCATGTGTGAATATGTAACGAAATAAATAAAAAAACGTTTAAATTGAAATGAAACATGTGTTTTAAGTTTTTCTCGAGAATTGTATAATCAAAGCAATAAAATAAGCCTGTTTGCACTGAACATGCAGTTACAAAGAATACATTCAAGAAAGTTCTTTTTTTAATATTTTTCCCTTTTTAACGGAGTTAACAGTACTTTACACGTTTATGACGCGATAAAACGATTGATAACTGAATAGACATTTTAGCAAAAGCTGAGCAAACAAAATGATATCATCGCAAATATTCAAACTGCCGGAGAGTATATTGGTTGCCTTTGAAGAATAATTCTGGTGAAGGCACGAACACTTATTTACGTTCAAATGAGGCCAAACACGTATATAACTCGCATATAGCAAGCATTGATAATGTTTAATAATTGATGATTTATCGATGGTAGTATAAATCACAGCAGGAATTTCTTTTTCAACTTGACATTAAAATGTGTATACTCATGCAATTCTTTAGATTCAAGAGTTAGTTATTGTTCTAACGACTGGAGCAAGCACGACGAGTACCAAGAGCTCGCTTTAAGAAGTTGTAAACATTCAATGTATTTAAGTTAAATCGCATTGACATTAAGTAAGGGGGAAAGAAACCGTAACTGAAGTTGAAAAATGGTAATCAAGGCACAAAATGTATTCGTGTACTTAGGTATCGAGAATGAATCCGAATTAGATGAAAAGAATGAAATACTGAAAAGATAAAAATAATGACTTTCAAATATATATTATCAAATATGAACTAAGATATCTATGTGGACTGATTATAAACCGTTAAGAGATTGGAAATGAATCAGGAATTTAATTGAAATGACAATATTTTCATACTTATGTATGACTTTTAAAAGAAGATACCAGAAATACGAGATGTATATCTGCTATGATGAATTAGAAACAGTTAAGCTGAATGGAATAGATTGACAATGAAAAATATTCATTTCTGAACGCTATCGAGACGAATAAACAGTGGAAATATTCGTTATTTATTAGTTATTTAGTTATTGGGAGAGCATAATGAGGTAAGATGAAAGAAATTTTAACATCCACACAAAATATAAATGACAAGAGTAGCAATGGGAATCACCAAGTTGCTTACTTTACAATTTTGAATGGAGGGCGTGATGAGCCATGATCGCCAACATTCTGAATGAACTTGACACATAAAATGAGAGAAGGTACTTTTAATTTTACTGTCCACTTGAAGATAAGGTAAATAGCAACGATGCCAAATATCAATTTAGAAAGTTATGAGATTAGTTTTGGATAAAACATTTGATCTGATATTATATAGAACCAAAAAAACATATGGTATCATCTTATCAACAATTACATTAGTGTCTGACATCATTAACCAAATATATTTTAATAATGGATATCGTGATTTCTGTACCGGTATATCGTTTTGGAGCGTTGAAATGTTCTTAGCCTGGAAACTCTTCTTACATTCAAACCAAAAACAAAACATCAGAATGTATTTTGGAAGGGCATATACTTTAGACTTAATTAAATTGATTACAATATTGTATTTTTCTGTTTGTTAGCTGACAGTTAACTATGTCAACAGACATGCTTGTATTTTTATCTGTTTTTTTTTTTTTAGTTTTAGGAATATGTCGATCGCCTGCTTCTGCAGCAATCTATAATTATTTCTCAATTAAAACAAATATTCCTCAAGGCTTTCGGTGGAAAAATAAATGACTCTTAGCAGAATGAAAATTTCCCATGTAAAGTGACGAATTATTAGTACGTAAATTCTTTTATTGGGTAGCGGTTATTTCAGCGGAAATGGTGTTTTTACTCTTGAGATCAAATTCAAACTAAGGCTGATAAATTCACTTTGAAATAAATAACCCTAGAAGGCTAAGAATCCGGTTTTTCTCCTTCTCTCCACCAAACAAAACTATCAATTTTAAGCTGGCAAACAATAATAGGACAATTCTGAATTCAAAACCGTTGACCTGTTGATGATTTTTTCTACGTTTTTCAGGGATATAATATAAATACATACTTTTCTTTCATTTATTGCAATATTGATTAGGAAAAGTAGAAGTATGAGTAACGAACAACTGCAGCAAAACAAAAAGATATAATAAAACAAATGACAAAAATTGATAAAATAATGTGATAAAAATTAATATATTTGCCATAAGCAAAATATTTGTCGATTAATATGTGCATATGAAAATATTTGATTATAAAATCTTTTTTATTTCTCCCTATTTATCTTACTCAACTACTTTCATTCTATCTCGTGATATCACACACTAATTCTCTTTAATCTCTATCGAAAGATTTGTACGGCGTGTCTGAAAAAGATGAAATGTTTTCATAAATTTCATGTCATCTTTACTATTTTCTGAATGATTAATTTAATCACTGACATAATTGAATTGACCTGCATTATTAAATCCAATTAGGATATTAAAAAACAAAAACGTATCTATGAGTGAATTTGAATTTGTTTTCAGATCTATTTCTTAATATTTACGAAATATATTAGTCTGGAGAAAGGCCGTAACGGTGGAGCATATAATATAGATCGAAAACTCTTCTGTAAAATGGAGACTACAAGGCGATTAAACGAAGTAAATTTCCACGACACTATTCAAAAAATATATTGTTATTTACACTATTTATATTCATAATATTGTCGACATCTTTGTTATCACAAAGTTCCGGTCGTTATGCTCTCCGACATACCTCGGATATATATAGATCTGTGTAACCGACAAGAAGGCTAAACCTATTGGATTAAAGCGTTCGTTCGCGAATTTGGTGATATAATGATTGTAAGTTCAATCCCTACTCCGGGTGGTGTGTAACTAGACTCAGGGGAAAAGGGACGAGCAACAACTGAACAGTACTGAAAAAAACATGAAGACGCTGGCACTGGGAACTAGAATAGTCTAATCCCGTAGATTAATTAATGGGTTCAGTTCTGAATCTCCTGTAGGTTACACAAATTAATATACACACGTGGAAAGCGAGAGGGCACAAAGCCATGAACGTTGTGATAACAACAACAAAGTTAAAGACAATAGTCCGAATATAAATAGGGTAAATGATGGTAACTCCACGACCCAGAAATTCAGACAGCAAATGTATCGTGTTACGTAGATATTCCCAATTAGCTTGCAAATCAGCATGACATTCTATGCTTAAACATCGAACGCTGACACCTAGAAATATGCATAAAATCAGCCACGAAGCTAATCACTGTGTAAGCTCGGACACACACACACACACACACACACACACACACACACACACACACACACACACACACACACACACACACACGCACAGGCACGCACACACACACACATACACGCACACACATATATACAAATATGTTGAGACTCACTTATGAATATCATGGTTTTATAGATCGTTCTCTATAAAAGAGATGTCTATTGAGTATAACTCCAGGCCATATACACGCCTCTGTGTCAACATACACGCATAACTGTCTTTGGATTATTGAAGTACGTGATGTTAGTTTAAAATTGTCTCAAGTAATAGAAACATAATTATATAAGTCGCAGATCGTTATTTTTTATTTGTTTATAAAATATCCATAAAAGTAGATATTCATTTCAACTGTAAGCTTTACTTTCGCATTCAGTTATTTCATTTAGAATACTGGGGTGTCGCGCATCCTCGTAAGTGTGCCACGAAATATTTTCACGATATTACATAAAATTCATATTTGTGTGTATAATTTGTTAAATCAATGTTTTTGTTTCATAACATTTAAATGTATCCCCTTTAACGATTTTGATAAGTGCCCCATGTCAGTTACATTTGCTCCTATTTAATATCCTGTTTCTTTCATTAAATCGAGCATTATATCAGTCACCCATTTCTGTTTTGTTCTTCATCCATTTGCATGGATTCTTTTGCTGTTTGTAGTCATTTTTACATTAAGGTGCGCCACACTGAGATCGTCAGTTTTCTTAACTGCAATTATATATGTTGGTTTGCAAAAGCAATCTCCTTGGAATTTTCATGTCAGGAGGTTAGGAAGAAGTCGAGGGGATTAGCCTGATGCCCCGTCGTGTGCAGGACCCAGGTAGGTTCTCCGATGATCTGGGTTAGGTCTTAGGCGATGTTCTGACCTTCAACATCGGTTTTATTGGAAGGGACTAGATACTTTTTTCTCGGATATTCTGTCGAGGATTACTGTCCCATCATCCTTTGGACGGTAGAGAGCAAATACGTATGTGGTACTACAGATTAGTGCCACGCGGAAGCAAATATACAGGAGATCATGTTCCTCGATTTTGCGTCTCAGTCACAGGGAAACTCGTTCTTGATGTAGGCTTCAGTGGCAGTGTCAATTTAGATAGCTATGAGAGGTGAGTAGCCCGGGACTGGGAAATCCCCTATAGTGCATGCATCGTTGATGCCGGTTAAGAAAGTAGCAAATCTGGAGTAGATTGGAGAAGATGGTGTTCCTCTTCTGGAATGATGTAACACAGATCCGTCATGTTGGTATAGGAGATGGTATAAAAGGTGTCTACTTTTTTAAAGGTTGGGTTTCATAGTTTTGTTCATTTGTATTTTGATTAGTTTCCTGAATCTATCGGTTGATGAAAGACTGGTAGGCAGATAGTCAAACACATCCGCAGGAGGTGCATATACATATAACTTGGAGAGAGACATCCAGATATACAACCATAACAGTAAAATTCATCATGAAATTGAGAGGCCCCACCGAAGTCTACTGCACAGTCTAAAAACCATTCAAAAATGGTAGTAAAGTATCCCCGATATTATACAACTGTTGATGGGGCAGCCTCCTTCAGAGTTACTCGAAGCTTCGGATCACTCTCAGGGGGATGACACCAAATCCCAGAAAACATCTACCTCCAGCACACTTACTGAAGAGACAATCAAATCAAGAAAGAAAATACATGCGTTATGTTCCAAGTCAATATGGCGCGTCCACCCACAAGTCAAGGGAACAGAACTCTTCCTTTGGACAAAAACATCGTACCGGTGCGAAGACTAAATGCACCGAGACAAACTCGCTCATGTACTTACGAACTAAGGGACCTAATGAGAGAAGGGGGAGATGCATATGGGTAACCTATCCCCATTTGAATTAGTATAGTAGATGTTTACATGAGGACAAGAGTAAGAAGAAAAAAAATCAGGCTTACAAAGGAGAAGCTTTATGGAATGGAGGAAGGGATTATTGCCGGGGTGTGTGAAACAGATGTCTTCAGTTTTTAAAGTTTTAGCTTACTATGAGTCTCTGTATCCACTTTTTTGATAAATGGAAAGACTCCATTGTCCAATAACCCACTCAAGAACAAATTCCGTTAAATATGTTGGCATTGAGAATTTATTACATGTAGTTTATGCAGACGTAGGACATGCGCATACATGATTAGAATTACCAAAGTTGAACTGGCATAATAGCTTACACTGCACATTTACAAAGGCTAATCCGTGCTCGGATCAAAGTTAATCCCTAGTGTTTGCTGTTGAGTGCACCATGTAGAAATATTCTTCATGTTCCTTAAACAAGTTGTATACAAAGCGTCTAATGTGGTAGGTGCCTGAATTCTCCGTCTTAAATACAAATCCATCAACGTTGAAGACATGCAATAGTTGGTATATATCAAGATAAAAACGCGCATGAAAAATAGGAGATATTATTTTCTAGTAGGACATCGGGGCAACTGTCGATCCATATGTTTTGTTGCATATCATACTCGAATAATGAGTTTACATTGTAACAGTAGCTAGCCTCTTCAACATTACCTTTAAACATCCTGGCCGCAATCCTCTTGACACTTCTGTGACACCACTGTGTTATTCTATTTTAGCCTTTTCCTTCTAAGGAAATATTTGACATTCATTAATCAAGCAACCAGTACTAATCACGGTTGAAATTTATACTTTTTCTCTTAAAATAAATTATCAGGAAAATAAGATTCTTTAGTCCAGTAGCTGTTATCTCTTGTCCCATTATTGACGGAGTTCTCCTTCGTATTATTATATTTTATTATGGGAGCATTTCCTCTTACGTGTGGTATCTATTTTACATATCTTTGGTTGAAAGTCCTCAATTGATGGTAGTTGGTTTTATTCTTTGTGATTTTGAACCGCCAGCACACAAGGTTCCCAGAATAGTGATATACACATACATTGTTCTCCAAAGTAGAAAACAATATTCATCGGATTCAGCGATATCCTTTAAATATATATTATCATCCAATATTACATGCAAGCTAAAAAGTGCTGTGATCTTCGTGTGACACTACCAGTTTTTTTAATGTAGATGGGATCTGATGAAGTGCTGTTTATTTCTGTCTCCATACAGATGTCTCTTGCCACAAAACAAATAGCACGTAGTCGACCACATGCGTTTGTGAGGCTTTCCAAAAGGTATTCTCGGCAAGAGTGTGAAATGTCCCATACACTTTCCGAAATGGAATGTGACATAGATATGGCAATAATTATCATATGTATATATTAAAAATTGCATCTTTTTTGGAATACGCTGCATTAAAAATAAGTGTAGGATCCTGCAATATTTAATATTATCTCACTAAACAACTGGAGACACAATGCTTTATAATTAATAGATACAGTACTATTCGATAAAAGTGAATCACCTAATTTGTTTTTTTTACTAAATGTTCTCTTCTCTGATCAAACGAACGTTGAGCTAAATTCAAAGGATAAGCGATCTAAAATTCGAAGAAGAATCTTTGAAAGCTCTTTGAATTTAGCAGTAAGTACTGTCAAGCATCCGTTCAGTATAATGTTCTGTGGATGCTTTTCTTTTCATGGAAATAGTTTCTTAAAACCTATCGAAAAGACCCTCAGGAGTGAGCAGTACAAGATAATTTTAATGTCTTGTCTGCTCCCTTCTGTTGAAAGGGTGCAAATCGACCCCAACAAGCTCATTTTTATGCAGGATAATGCTCCCTGTCACAAATCAAAATTGATGAAGGAATACTTTGATGAGAAGCAGGTGAGTGTTATGACATGACCGCCCCAATCTTCTGACCTCAACCCCATAGAAAACTTATGGAGCATTATAAAGCTATCGAGAAAGCAGTTGAGCAACAAAGGGTTTGATTGTGAATTTCATATCCCAATGGAATTCAATGCTTGGAAATGTGATTGCCAGAAACTGATCAAGTCAATGCCAAAAAGGGGTTAAAAGGTTATTCAAAATAAAGGAGGACCCATAAATTATTAAATATTTCGAACTATATTACCTATTATAAATAATTAATACCTCTATTAGTCTTTATTTAAAGCTATTCGATTATGTTTCTATTGATTACTAGTTGCAGAAATTAAGCGAGTCACTTTTTTTGGCACGTAGTTTTTCCCTAAATCTCATTTATATCCAAAATTATAATTATCAATAGAATACCTGAAGGTGTGTAAACTTTTTTAGTAGGTAGTCTGGAAGGGGTCTTTATATTAGTAAGATTAAAAATTAGTTTAACCCCAAAAACAATATGCGAAAAAATTTTAATTAAAAAAATCAAGTGATCCACTTTTATCGAACATAAAATATATATCGATAAAACTAAAAAAATAAAAATTAAACTGTTGAGGTTAATTGAAAAGTTTAGATTCAACGGAGGTTAAAACTTTTTACAATGTTAGCCTAACTATATATTTATTACTTTAAAATTAATTTAATCGGTTTTTCGTTTATTTTCTCATCCACTTTCCTCATTTGATGTATAATCCTGACTTTTCTAGAAAATAGTTATTAGTCTGACAAGGTTCATTTCAGTTTATTTTCATTTTATCTTTACATATCAACTATTGATCTCATCGATCACTTTTTTTCTCATATTCTCTCTACTTCTCTCTCTTTTTCTTTCAATCTGTTCCTTACTCTCTATGTCTCACTCTCTGTCTCTCTCTCGCTCTAACTTTCGCTCTTTCACTTTTTATCTTTATCTAACTTTCACTCTCTCTCTCTCTCATTCTCTCTCTCTCTCTCTCTCTATATATATATGTATATATATATATATAGAGAGAGAGAGGTGACACAGATAGATATCGGCTTTAAGAACAAAAATCGTGTAACATAAGATTTGTTCGATTTTTAGATGAGGATTTGAAACGTTGTAGCTTAGAAATGATTGAAGACATATTACTGGAATTCTCCGAGGTTTTCATAAGACTATTAAACCCTACTTTGAGCAATAAGAATGTATAATTACTCTAAAAAAATATCAGAAAAAATCCTGATGAAATCCATCATAAACGAAAATGATCGAATTAATTAATCTTAGCTAACGATCGGAAGAATATGAAGGAATGAAATGAAGTTCAAATATTCACACACGCACACACATACACACACACACAAACATATATATATATATATATATATATATATATATATATATATATATATATATATATATATATATATATACAGTATAATTTTACGTCTTATTTAGGAGGGTCTTTGCACTATCAAAGCTTTTAACTTTCTGCCTGGAGTAAAAGGTGACACACAGATTTCATTCTCAAGTCTTTTTTCAATGTCCTTTGGACTGTGATAGCTGATACTCCTTTCTCACGTGCCAAACGTCTCCGGGATTGAGTTGTATTATTGTAATATCTTTAGCTCTAAGTTGAAATGATTGACAATTATCTTGTGAACATCTGATCCTGATTTCCTCTACTGTCCTTTCTCTTTTAAACTTATTCACCGATCTCTTGATAGTTATTAAATGGACTTTGTAGATGGAATCCCGAATATGAATGTTAGTACCATTAATGGAGGTCGGAATGTTATTTTCCTCAAACTATTGCTCAGTTGGGAAGAGAGTGGGGCTGACACAAAACGATTTTAAACTTCTCTCTTTCTAGCTGAATAACTGAAAGAGTTTTGCAGTGATTCCTATGACTAATGTTGTCAATATGTCGGATGTCTTATCTGAAAACTTGGAAAAAAGAAATAAACATTAGTGTTTTTATTAGATATTAAAATATATGTGGTATGGTCAATTATGCTGTTACACACGGTATATATGCACATATACATATAGGAATATATAGTCATAAGTATCCATACATATAAAAACATATACATATATACATATACATACATACATACATATATATATACATATACATATATATACATATGTATATATATATATGTATGTATGTATATATATATATATATATATTTACAATCATTTATTTAAATATTATAGCATAAATATGTTATAAAATCACTACAAAAATAGCCATTTTGTTTCAACACTCCCAATCACTTGATAAGACAATCACTTGATAAATACAATGCGACACAAAAGTGTTTGTGTCTATAACATTTCTTAAATATACAATATTGAACAAATGTAATGGCTTATCTAAAGAGAATATAAATATATTTAATTAAAAAGACATAAAGTTTTCATTAACGTAAATCTCCATATCATTATTTATTTAAGGAATTCTGTATATTCCAGATGAATCAAAAGTCTTTACGGAAATCATAAATTTTAGATTAATAGCTCGTGGGGAGATGCTTACTGCAGAGGAAAATTCAAAATATCAAAATTACTCTCAAATGATATAATCACACTGGATATAGCAAAAATAATTAAACTAGATCATTGCACAGTGAAGAAGTATGTCAATGATGTTGAGTGCTAGAAGCACAAGGGCGGTCACCCATGTGCAGTTATCAAGAGAGATTTAAGAAAAATGAAAAAGAAGCAGCCAAAAAGAATTATCACTGCACCAGGAAAGAGATTTCGAATAAGAAGCTGGCGTTGAATTTGCATCGAAAGCAAAATGAAATCGCATCTTCCGTAGCATGGGAAAACAACGTTCTCCAATTTCCTGCCCTTTGTTGAAAGAAATGCATCGCCTGAAGTGGTTAGAATGGGCAAACAATTACTTAAAAATTGATTTCCAAAGGGTTATTTGGATGGATGAATCCCAAGCTACATTAGAGAGCACTGGTGGTTGGAACAAAGATTGGCTCATTCATGGTGGAACTGCTCGTTTGCATTTTAAACGCCAACAAGGCGGTGGTGGTGTGATGTTCTGGGCTGGAAATTGGGGCTCGACATTATTGGACCATTTCTCGTGGCAGAAGGATTCAAACTGAATTCAAATAATTATTGACAATTTAAAAAAAAATATCATTCACTGGTTGAATTCACAAAATGATGAGTTCCGTAGTAATCTTGTTTATGGGAAAGATAATGTCCCTAGTAATGCGACACGCTTCACAAAAAAGTGGTAGGCATTCAAGGTTTTCAAGGGGATAAGATTATGGTATGCGCACCACAGAGTCCAGATTTAAACACTGTTGAGAATCTTGGGCTATGGTAAAGCGATGAGTTTATGAAAATGGACGGCAATTTTTTTAACAAGGTTCACCTGTGGATGTTCATTTTGGATGTTTCTTCTAAAATTACAGCCAGCGAAGTTAGGAAGCTCACCTCATCAGAATACAAACGAATTATTGAGCTTTTTAAGACTCATGGACGAGGTCAAAAAATTAAATGCTAATATGCTCCTCGTGTTTTCATACATTGATATCTTTCGTGAAATGCACATGTTTGACGCTTTGAATCATATATCAGTTATGGTTTACCCGACGTTCCTTGGGGTTTTTCGTGACTTAAGCATCATAAACTCTCTCCAGGATGGCCCATATATACAAATGCACACACACACACACACACACACACACACACACACACACACACACACACACACACATATATATATATATATATATATATATATATATCATTATTTTCATATATATATACACACACATGCATACGTACAAATTTATATATATGTATATATATATATATATATATATTCAAGCAAATATATATGTAAATATGTGTATATATTTATATATATATATATATATATATATATATATATGTATTATTATACATATGTATACATACATACATACATATATATATATATATATATATATATATATATATATATATATATATATATATATATATACAGACATAAATATGTATGATTTTTTACATATAATTGTGGGAAACAAATATTCTTTTTCATACGCAATTTAATCTATTGTATTTTCAACTAATGAATAAATATAATTTTCATGTAATTAAGTGTACACAGTTGAGTAATTACTAAATATTCATTGAACGCACAAAAATTTCGTTTAACTGAGACAACATGCCATTCACTCATTTAAATGTCTGAAAAATATTTTCGTACTATACAAATCTCAGATTTCAAATAATTTTATGTCCTTTAATACCCTATGTTATTCATGCGAAAAAATATAGAATGTTCAAATAATATTATTAGTTGTTATTTTTTAGTCTAAAAATACAAACACAACATTCTGCAATTGATAGTCGTGCAAGAAGCTTATCATCATGGCAAGAGGTAAAGCATTGACAATTTCGCAAAAGAACTGATTGCATAGCGATTGAAATAATGTAAATGCTACAGAAATATTTCGGACAATCTGAATATTCCATTTACTACCCTTACTTAAGTCATTGAAAGATATAAAAAAAATCTCAAATATGTTGAAAACCAACGAAGAACTGGTGCTCTATGGAAGAATAATTCAAGATCTTCCAGGAAATAAATGATTCAAATTAAAAAAAATCCAATGTTTTTTCGTCAAGTGTTGCAGCATGATTTGCTTTCATCTGAAATCTGTGTCACTAAATGAACAATAAGCAATGAAATTCATAGGAACAATCTAAAGTCACGCTCCCCTCGGATTGCTCCACTGCTACTGAAAAGAGTCAGAGATGCCAGGGTGAAATTCGTTCGGGAACATAATGATAATGAAAAATCGTATTGGGAAAGACTATTTTGGACAGACGAAAATAAAAATGAGTTGTTTGGACATGAGTTGTTATTCTCGAAGTCATGTATGGCGGAAAGATGGTGATGCCTTCAAACAAATTATCACAATTCCAACATCTTAGTTTGTGGATGTTTTTTTCCAAAGGTTCTGGCAATATATCTGTAATAGAATGAATGACGTAGCATATCAAAATAATTTGGAAGTAAATTTAATGATTTTGGTTGAAAATGAACTTCTCCAGATTGGGTCTTCCAACAAGATAATGATCCTAAGCACACTGCAAAACCTACGAAAAATGCCTTGCTGAAAATAATATAAATATTCTGAAGTGGTCAAGTCAGCTCCCAAATTTAAAACCAATCGAGAATCTGTGGCGTTATTTGAAAATTAAAATCTAGTCAAGGTTTCTAAAAACTATCGCGGATCTGATGACCATATATGAAGAAGAAGGAAACAAAGTAACATCTAAAATTGGCAATTCATTAATTGAGAACTACAAGTAACTTTTGGTTCCTACAGAAGGGAATAATGGCTATTCTACAAAGTACTAAATGAAAATTATGCATTATTTTTGTATTACTTTTTCAACCATTAAAATAGATTAAAGGCATTTATTTCTATTAAATCAATTGTTTGTTTTTATTTTCCAAGCATATTTAGCTATTATACATCTGTGTACACTTAATTATATGAAGAATATGTGCATATGAAAAACGGGCATAAAATACATACATATAGACATATATATACATATATATATATACATATAGATGCATATATATATAGATGCAAGTAAATATATATATATACATACACGCACACACATATATATATGCATATATATATGTGTGTATATATATATATACGTCTATATATATATATACATATATATATATTAATTCGTATATATATATATATATACATATATATATATATATATATTAATGCATGTTTCATTAAATAATATAGACAAATTTTGTCGATTTATTTTAAGTAAGTTCCTTTCATATTGTCTGATAAGCTTAATCACATTATCGTTCAAAGACGAAAAGAAAACACCATATCGATATATGTTTAAATCGAATCTAAGCTTTCGGCTTACATAAGCCATTAGCAAAGATGACAATTTCAATTAATCAAGCAACACACAGACGAAACTACAATAATAGTCCAACCTTGCTGCTTGAATAATCTCTAATAACAACAAACTGGTATTTACGAGACAAGGAAGGGAAAATCGCGTCGCAGCTCGTGACGTCACACATGACCACGCAAGATTGAAAAACGAGATGTATTACGTATGGGAAGCCGTTGGTACAAACCAATGGCTTCTGTTATAAATTATACGCATTTAAGAATGTTTGTGGAGATTTCATACTTTATTTTGTTCAGTTAATATTTCAACTGTTTTATGCATATAGCTTCAAAGATTTTTAATTTTTGTTTATTGTTTTCATGTTTAAGTATTGTTGTGTTGTCAACAAGGATTTTCCGGAATTGAGTATGTGGGCAGGTATGTTGTTTTAAATGTCTAAAAATGTTAGAGTTATCGTTTCAATGTAGAGTTAAGCGCCGTGAAAGTGAGTTTGTGGTGTGCCCAAGGTAAATATTATTTAATCAATTGGAGATACAATCTCTCAAAGGGCACTTGAATTTGTAAACTATATTGTTTTTTTTGCAAATCGCCAGGGGGAAGAATCATTGCAAATAGTTAATTTGGATATACCAGATTTAGTGTAGTACATGATTAACCTAATTTTTTGCTAGGATCTCTTGTAGTTATATTAGTATGTGCTAGTTTTTTTAGTATATAATAATCTTCTTTATCATTAGTATGCATTTGACTACGTTTCTGGAATTAGTTGAAGCAGTATTATGTTCTACTTGCTTAGTATTATGACTTCTACGAAAGCATTTTATTCGTTCATCAACTATATAGTTTGGAAAGCTATTATTAATAAGTGTTTGTATTATATTTTTAGTTCACTGTAAAAAATCTGTTTTGTAGTGAATTAGTTTTTGCACGATGTATTAGATTTTTTATAATTACTATTTTGTAGTAATATGGACAATCGCATTTGTAGTTAAGTGTACAGAAATTTATGCTGGTAGGTTTTTTATGGCGAAATAGTAAATTTGATATTATTTGTGTTTTTCAATTTGTCAAGTAAGGGAATTTTATTTGTAGCATTGAGTTCATAAGTGAATTTAAAGACAGAATTATCTTGAAAACATTTTTGAAGTTGAAGTATTTCATGAGTATGTTTAACTAAACTAAGGATATATTATTTAATGAAACATGCATTAAAGAAAAACTGTTGCCGAATTATATATATATATATATATATATATATATATATATATATATATATATATATGTATATATATATATGGATGCATATAAATACATATACATACACATATATACATATATACAGAGACTTATACATATACATACACATATACACAGAAATGTATCTGTGTGTGCTCGTGTTTTTGTAAAGAAGAATTTAACATTATATTTCTATTATTCTATTATTATTATTATTATTATTATTATTATTATTATTATTATTATTATTATTATTATTATTATTATTATTATATTCATACTCAAGGGAATTGATCTTACGTTTTTGTATATTTAATTTTTTGTTTTTTTCAGAATGGATGATTTTTATGTTTTCCAAATCTTTACAAAATCTCTCAAAGCACTTTTTTTCTATACGAACGACTACCTTCGCCGAGAGATTTTTATTATTTTCATTTTATGAAAACTTTTGTGTATTTAATATAAAACTGACGTGTTCCTGTGCGAATAATATCTGTATAATATATTATGTGCTTTACGTTGTAATGCCTGCCTATGCAGAAACTTATATTTGCTAATAATGTGCTGCAGTTTTAAAAGATTTTGTTCTAATATTTACACTGTAATATCAGTTTGGTTGTTATTATATAGAGGATGCTGTTCATCGTAAGGTTGTATATTTCAGCCAATGGATTTTATTATATATAGGATTTCTTTCACAGGTATATTATGCACTGGTTGGTAGTATGTAATGGTGATCCACTAAAATGAGGACAGGCATATTCTACATTAAGAATGTATGTTTTAACAGATGAACTATCGAGTACTTAATTATATTCATCTACATGAAAATTATTATTGTATAGGGAACTTTTAATAGAAAGAAAGGAAATAAATAAATGTAAAGTCATTTTGTCGTAATTGTATTTTTATACGTTAGTTATAATATTTTTGTAATCCTATATCTCTCTGCCATACATCGATTAACCGTTGTTCAAAAGTAATGTAAAATGCATTAATTTCTTTCAGTTCTTGAAAACATTTTCACCCAAACTGAAAATTCGATTTTACCATATACGCAATAAAGGTAAAAATCAAAATATTTCAGAAGCTTTATTTATCAATTTGCTTATGATATATTTCGATAGTGATTATATATATTGAGGCATTAATTAGTTTATAGCTAATGCATAACTTTCAAACTTGCAAATAAACGAAAATTGTAAACGTGCATATAAAATTAGTAACTTACATCTACAATAAGAAAATTATATAAAGAAAAAGAATGTGGAATATGTAGTATCATAATTATAGCATACTATACAGTTATTTTGTTTTGTTAGACAAAATAAATGTCAGGTGAACCTTCTCCTTTTAATGAGACCTTACTTGAAAATTTTGAAGATTTTAATGATGTCTTAATTGAAGATTTTTGCACAATAATTTGTTTTGGGAATTTTCAATCTCGATGTTTCTGGATATCAAAATTTTAATGCTTTTTTACCCTGAAAGCTATTAGATAGCTTCTGATAATCATCTACATTGTAGATTTGATCATTAAACCAATGGTCCGCGCATCTGTAAGAAATTAATGTACGCTTTCCTAGTAGCAAGTCTATTTTCTCTGGTAGAAAAGTAAATGGTAAAAGTGTCATTATCGTTCTAGTATTCAATCTTGCATTACGTAAGTTATGCATTTTCTAATATTCTCTTTAGGAAATTCGCCAGTTTCTTCGAAAAAGCGGAAACCCAAGGGTGTTGTGTGAAATTGAATATAAAACAACCCCGACAGGATTTGGAACTCTGCTCAGAAATTTCAAATTCCGAGCTGTTATCAAATTACAAAATTCGGACGTCCACGCTTACAGAAGCTGGTATTCCCAGCACGATGTTGCTTGACTTCGATGATCGGGCTAGAACTAGTGTTTCAACTTGATATGACGACGAATCATACATAAGTGAAAACAAAGATATACAGTAGAAAAGAGTTATGTTATGTAAATGAAATCCGTAATCAGTTAAACTTAGTAATACTGGAATTTATCAACATATGATAATGAAAGTCACGTCCAGTCATTGCAATGTAAAATGGTTCATATAAGAGGGATGGGAATCCTGCTGGAACAAGCACGATCAATCTCGATCACTTAATTTCATGCATGCTGGAAAGTAAAGGTGGGGCATGACATCAGTCTAATAATTCAAAACTATATATATCACCAACTCCATAGATAGATAAATGTCTGTTAATAACAACCATAACAATAGTAAGATGCTTGAAATGTCACCTCTCTTTTCCCATTCTTCATCTGGCCATTTCGAGTAGATAATGTAAGGGGCACACCTTATTCTTCTGTTTCTTATGTCACGGAGGATCTGCTATGGTAATGCTCACGATGCATATGAAGGAGAAATGGAAATGTCAAATATGGTGTCATTACCCGCAAAATGTTATTAGGTAGTTCTCCCTTCATGGCGCGTAAAATATGTCCTCCCTTCATGGCGCGTAAAATATGTCCTCCCTTCATGGCACGTAAAATATGTTCTCCATAACATGCGTAACATGTTCTTGCATTATTTGCTAATGAAATTATTTTTGTGCTATTCCTGCATAGAAAGTCTGAATTCTGCGTGTAGTTTTTACTCCCGAAACAGAGAGAGAAACGGGGAGATTGTTATAGAACATTAAATTGGTTTCAAATTCTGCAAATTAAGTTTCCACTTGGATAGACACCCTCTAAGTTCAACAAGTAGAATTAAGCATATGTGTAAGGTATATAAGCATTATAAGAGAAATGTAAAAAGAACTATAATTTTCTGCTCTAAATGGAGTAACTAAAACGATTCTTTATACCCTGATGTAAAGAAATGTCTATCCAATATATAAACATCGAACCTTAATAACCTTTTCTTTTTCTTTGGCCTGAGGAAGACGCATGTTATTACACAGCCATGCACTATAGGCAATCATAGATTAGAAGGTAAAATACCTCGTTCCAAAATTGTTGATCATTAGTTTGTATCTTGTCTCCGGAATCGACATCGATATGCCTAATCCCACTGCAAATGCCCTGGGTCGACACATTGGCAATAAGTCAGACCGTAGAGAAAACCTTTGAGTTTCGACTGTCATATTTCCTGTTCGATTTTAATGTAGGTACACGAAAAGTCACAACTTTCTGTGAGAATTCTAGAGGCTGAGGAGACGTTGGGAGAAAGAAATAGACGCATAGATCTATTTTGGATATTTGTTTCACTCACTTAAAACTTCACTCTTTCTTTCTCTTTTTTTATGTATTGATCTCTAAATATCCGTATCTTTTATGCTTACAGTCATAATTTATGCATATATTTATGCTTGTGATTCAATATCATAATGTCCATATATCCGTAACCATCTCACCATAAATCTGTAGTGCTCTTCTTTTATGGTCCAAATCATAAACTGGTTCCCTACAATGCTCTGTTCTTTGTTACTCGAAGCAACTATTGAGACTTTAAAGTTTATCACTCTCTGTTCTGCTATCTATACACAAAGTTACGAAAATTATATACAGTGATACTTCGGTTGAAGTCGTTTCGAGTTAAGTTATTTTCGAAGATACGTCGGTTTTTCTTAAATTTTATATGGAAAAATAAACTCGTCTTATGCCGTTTTATTCGTGTTTACATCGTCCGGTAAAGATATTAGAAACGTCTCATTAGAAAATAAATTTACAAATAATAATAATATGTATGTTATATATATATATATATATATATATATATATATATATATATATATATATATATATATATATATATATATATATATATATATATGTATGTTATATATATATATATATATATATATATATATATATATATATATATATATATATATATATATATATATATATATATACCCAACTGTTTTTATTAAAAAAACATTTATTCTACATTCAACACCATCACTTGAAAAGACACGGAAGTGTCGAAACGAAATGGCTATTTTTGTAGTGATTTTATAACATATTTATGTTATAATATTTAAATAAATGATATATATATATATATATATATATATATATATATATATATATATATATATATACCACAAAATCTTCAAAAACAAAATGAAAAAGCATAATTAAGTCTGCTCAGCAAATGTTCTTATTTCAAATTCCTGACAACAGGCGGCACTCTTACGTTGTTTTCCCCAACAACAAAGATTTTGAATGCAGACCTTATTACATCTATGCTCTGGCGTTGATGTTCTTTCAATTACACTTTAATTGTGATTTAGAAAACATTTTTGACCATGGCTCAGATGAAAGTCCCAGTGTATGTGTTAATCCTATGCGTGAAGCTGTATCACTAGAAGAAAGGTGGAAATTTTAATCAGAATACTGTACGTACATATGACAAATACTGTAATAGGCAATGGCAAGTGCCTGTTTGCGTTTATAGTGAAATTATTCCGACTTAAGTCTTTTCTTGACCTAAGTCCTGCCATATAGAACCAATTAACGAAGTTAATTGCGGTATAAATTTATATACTTACCATCAGTTCACCTAATACAAAGCCAAAGGGCCACTCAAAGGAAGAGGGTACTGACTGACTGAGGTTGTTATAAGTGTTGTGGAAGAGTGAATAAGAGAGTATTTTGAGGATGAGTAGGATAGATATCAGCTGGCTGCGGACTTAAAGAGACTAAGTTTAAAATTGTCAGTATACTCTTGGAAGTTTGTCCCAGAAAGTAACAGTTGTGTAGAAGAAGCTTTCTGAGTGTAGCTTGCTATTTATAAAATCAAAATGAAGTTGGTGTGGAGAGTTTGCCACTGTGAATATGGCATGCCGGGCACTAGCTGTGAATGTCCATCATCTTGAAGTTAAGCAATGTAAATGAACCGTAATCATGCCATAGCAATAGCGATATAATAGAGAAAGGGTTGGCAAGTGTTTGTTCATGTGTTAAGGGTTCAATGCTATAAAATAATTCATCAGCCACAAGAATTTTTCCTCTGGCTTCTACTTCATTATTACCTGACAGCTTTAATTATATCTATTGCGTCCTTTCATCATTTTAAGTCAGAGGTTTCAGCTGCCACACTCAGGTTGTACGTATAAGTTTCATTGTTCCGATATTCAATTTTCTTTTTCTAGTACCATAAGCATTTGTCAGTAGAACCGCTGATGCTTCAAGTTTCCTTTTAAGGTGTGAGCAGATAGTCCAGCTTTTACTGTTGGATTGAAGATTAGATATTACATATCAATTCAATCATGGCATTGCACAAGTTAGAAGCCTATAGTGCTGAAGTAGAAATCGTTTTTTCGAAGTTAGTTTCTCATCCATATTCCAGTAATGTTCAACATATACCAATAGCGTTTGCATGTAATTTAATATATAAATATTTAAAATGCAAGTGATATACATTCGAATTTCGAACTGAATTCATTATTTAGAGTATATCACCTGAAGAAGGTCGGAAAGTACAAAGGCCAAAATGGCATGAATATGGCAATAATGATGAGGAATTATGTAAATAGTGTAAATAATAGCAATATTCTACTATCTCTTTTTTGTCGTTGTTACCCAGATATATGAAGTTACCTACAAGAATGTAATTGCTAAGTTTTTATTCATATGTAAATGACATAAACGAGTTCTACAGCCAATTAACTACTACGATGTCGGATATATAATTTATTCTCAGCTGTATAATTTAATGGTGAATTTTTTTTGTATTTTATAGGGATACATTTCAAATAAAATGTATTACAATTTTCTTTAACCTAGAAACTGTAGCTTGTGAGACATAACGAAGTCTTGTAACTTGGAATAGCGAACAATTTTAACCGTCACATAATCTAGGCTAAAAGTGATTGAAATGTGAGATTTTTTGCTGACGCTCTCAATGGGTTTTTAATGACACTGAGACAAAACAAATAAATTCCATAGAAAAAAAAAAACAAGCACAAATATCTGTACTGTTTTCACACACATATTGCTACTATACCTGGTTTAGTGTCCCTGCAGTATATCCCGGGATTCTTGATAAATTCTTGACTATAATTTATCGATCCTGACTAGGTATCGCGACTTCAGTCACCTTCACACTGCCATTAACGTAGGCGTCTTTTTGATTTTCATGACATTTTTATAGTGATTGTTCATCTTTGGTGCCTCGACCTGATGAGTTTAAGCTTACTGCTAGATGGGCAACATAAATCATTAGTATAGTCTTGAAATAGGTAGATATCTGTGTGCGTGTGTGTGCATGTGTGTGTGCATGTGTCCGTGTGTGTCTGCGTTACTACTGATGTGAATATTGCAGTAAAAGATAGGTAAACCCACCTATTCCCAATTGGATGTATTATCACCTGATCCATGGCACACTGTGAACTTGTGTGTGAGTGTTTTGCTTTTTTAATGAAAATATAACTTATCTAAAAGTTAATCAACAATATCTGATAATATTTTTAATTATGGTCTTATACGGTTCTTTTAATTTTAATGTAGAATTTATTTTATATCTACTCTTCAACTATTCAGTTCAATCAAGATTTATCCTAGTGTCTGAAGTCAGTTATTTTTGGTCTTATTTTCTTTGTTGGCAGTCTTTTCTACAATGCAATATTATATTTGTTATACATATATGGTTGATTCTGGTGTAATGGTAAGATCGACAACAAATTTGTTTTAATATTGTATAATGCTAAATATTTCTATTTCAGGAATAAATTAAGAAAAACACGTTTTTAATTCTCTCACTCTAGCTTGTTCTCTCACATTATATATATATATATATATATATATATATATATATATATATATATATATATATATATATATATATATATATATATATATATATATATAGTGTGAGACATATATTGACTTCCATGTTCACTTTTATATTTACATACGCTCTATCTCTAAATATAGCACACCGGATATATATATATATATATATATATATATATATATATATATATATATATATATATATATATATATATAGAACATTCACACCACACAAAAATTTTAAAAAATATATAATTTTCTTCCAGAAAAGTTTACTCATCTAAGTTCTCTCGATATTTACGAAACTTAGAAATGAAAGCTAAAAAGCTATTGCAGTAAATTTGACATACTTTTTTTCTGCTTTCTAATTAGGTAGATATTTCCTATATAATCTAATAAGTAATTTTAATAATTAATATTAATTTTACATCAAACTGTGTGCTGAATATTTGATTAAATGTAAAGAAAAAATACCAACATAAAACGGACGTTCCCTATGTATCCCACTAGCAACATGGCCCGGCGTTGCCCGTGCTTGATTCAAAAATCGTACGACTAATACAGCAATCGCTATTACTTGATTTAAAATATTTTTGTCCTTTCTTGCCTTTAAAGGAGTGCCCTTTGCCGTGTTGATGTTGCTACATGTCTTATTTCTTGCCTATCTCACACTGCGAATTTTTCTAAGCCCTATACTAAACATTAAATCGATTACGAAAAAAGAACTAAACAAAATGAACACAAAACGATCAGCTTTAAAAAAGGACTCGTAACTGGAAAAACCGAACGAAAAAAGAATGATAGCAACAAATACTTTTTCACACCCAACACAGTTCTGCGGAATCAGAATCAACGATGGGTTTAAGCAAGCGAATGAGACAGTTGGAGTAAAGTGCCATGCAGATTTAAATTTTTCCCAATTGTGGCGAATGCTGCTATCGATTTTTTTTGCTGCTAGTATGCTAGTTAATATTCGTGTCAGCCAGCTGTTGTCTCTCACGCTGGTCAATAGAATCTTCCTGCCTATTCGTGGCAGACAGTTATAGGCTCTCACTCTGGCCAGTAGAAAATGGCCGCAAACTACATGGAAACTGCCGTAGAAGTATGAAAAAATCGATTGTTTCCACTATCGATGGGAGTTGGGAAATGCAACGTCGGTCTTATCCTTTTCGCTAACTTGGAGCATGTGCATGTAAATTCTGGTGCAAATGCGTCGGAAATTGCGGCCGTGCATTCGTTACACACACACACACACACACACGCGCGCGCGCGCACATCCTGCCTTTTATAGATAGAGATTTCCCTCGATAAAACAAATGCAACCATCCAAACAAATACGAATATGTATTATAAAACTTCTGAAAACAAACAGCGATTCTCTTTGCCTACTGAGTCATTTTAAAACTATAAATGACGTGAATATGTGGTGATGAAAAAGCAATACCTATATTTAAAGTCTGTCCTTTGTACGTGATATAAGCACAGATAAATAGTAATACTTGAAAACTAACAACAACAAAAAAGTAAGCGAAGCTGTTGCCTGAAATGAGGATGTCAGCTATCCACATTAAGCAGTGGTTTTGAACAATCAATAACATATATACACTAAAGAAGCGATCAGCAACTGAAAAATTGAATTGATAGATATCACTACTGAAATTATTCTTGCAATACATATAGAAATATAATTTGCTCATTTTTTTTCACAATATTAGGGCGGCAAAATGGAATTAATAAACACACGGACAATTTCAACTTTTCAAAATATAGGATGTGGAATTAGTAAATACTGAAATCTTCTGATATCTAGGCGTATGGATCAGCTATAACAAATTAAGTATAGGAGAAAAATAAATGAACATAGACTAGTCTCTGTCAGTCTAACACACCACACCACAAATTGCTACAAAACTTAAACCTCATGCTGAAAACTTGTACCATGCTCTTAAATAGCTTCGTCAGATCGAGACTTTCATATGGATATCATGCATTGCACCAAACCAGTTCAGAAATATTTAAGCTGTATACTATCGCTTTCTAAGATCAATGGTGAAAGATTGCTTTGAGCGAGTGAAAAATTGAGGTTCTTGGCTAAGATCACCCGTCTTTGAATATTGTGGAATCACAATCAAAGAGAATCACAAAGAATAGTACCAAATAAGAGAAACATCATTACTTGAAGACTACCAACGGTATCCACAATTAAGATGGATAGCACATGTAACTCGAAGAGAAAATAGTGACATAATCAAGACGTTGACATTCCACACCAATTCAAATAAATGTTTCTGAAGTAGATCCCACATCAATTCTGAATATAATGATACTGTCTACTGAACTCGAGAGGCCTGGTTCCCTAAAAAAATCCAGGATGAAGATTTTATAAATTTCATCCAAACAATAGGACTGGATACTCGGTCAATGAATATCAAACGTTTTTTTGTAGGGAAACGGCTATATTACCATTATCATATTCTCGCCGATGTTGAACATACTGTGTTTGAAAATATGGTTGTCTACGTTTGTGAGTCTGTGTACTTGCAAGTGTATATAATGTAGACTGAAGTTGCAGAATGTAGGAACTGACAGAAAGACGAGTAAATTATATTTGAATAAGTCGGCATGAAGAAATGAAAAAATATCCCAATAAGAACAATAATAAAAATAAGCGCTAAGCAAAATATACAAGAAATGCACAATGGAAACAAGGCAAGACATTTATCAGCCTATAGCAAAATAAAGTAATTATCAGAAAGTAAAAGAGAAACTTCTTATGCAAACAGGATGTAGCCAAGTGGTTATAGCATCTGACTTGAAGGCAAGAAAATAAAAAATGTGGATATTTACTATTACATTTTGTGCAAATACGCCACAAGGGAAAAATAGAGAAAGAGTATGTCTTCACTTATTTTAACGTTAATTTAGACCCATGCGATCGAATATTCTCTTTTCTACCGAAACAGAAATTAAAAATATACGTGTCTAACCAAGAATTTAACCATCTTCATTGACTACGAAGTAATCCTAGCATGCTTCTGTAGGATTTGTCTATATATTTGGTGAGCTTGGATCTTTAAAATTCATCCCCCCGCCACGGAACAAACCGTCATGAAACGAACATCAGAAAGAGATATTGACTTTTTAATTATTTACTGTTGTTTTCACCTATATTTTTGCGAATATCTACTAAAAGCTCCACTGAAATGAATTAAGCTGGTAAATTTGTCACAATTACGCGTGAAAAGAAATTTAAAAAAAACTTAATACAACATAAAATAATAAGCTAAAATTAGATGGTGGGACTTAATATGAGCTTTTTGAAAACTTGATTAGCAATATTTCACAAGTCAATTAGTTGATAAGGAGTCAGTTCGATCTTTAGTAACGGATATTTATGCTCGTAGTTCAAACAAAGCTCAGCTTATTAAACTAAACCGCACCTCGAAAAAATGTATGCTAGTATAAAAATTGCACTTATAAACATCATTTCATTTAGGAACTATGATTCATTGAAATATATATAATAAATATCTGAAAAATGAATATTATCGTAATAAAATCTTGAACAAGTGCATACTCAAAAAATAATGATGAAGATTCTGTAAAAAAATACCGGATGATAAGTCAAACTGAAGTAGAACAGACAGATCTCCAGCTAAATGTGAAGATTAACAAAACACAAGTTGGATACTCGTTTGAATAATTATTGAGAAAAAAAAGATTTTATTCAGAGTATGTATTTTTTTTTAAAAGCCAATAATCTTTTATTTTGAATATCGATCAATTTAAATGTGGATTGATTTAAATTGCAATGAGTGGCGTTAACCGACAAGAGATAATCTTGACTGAGCGAAAGATGTTCTGAAAATGGCGCTTACCTCATTCAGGTTGGATAACGAGAAGTTTAATACGTACAGATGACGCATTGGTTATTAGGATTAGAAAAGCGGAAGATAAAAGTTTTTCTTTATTTTTTCTTTTCTTTTTAGGATTAAAGTCGTGTAATAAATGAGTAAAGATTCGCATGTAAAAAAACTTGTAACTCAGTCACACATGTCATCATAATCAATCTCAGTTGCATGCAACAAAGAAACGTATACAGTTGAGGCCAAAATGTTCAGAACGGCATTGTTTTCGTCAGAAAAATAGGTAAAATTTTTTATCAAAGTTGTTTTATATTCTATAATTTTCACAGACAATAAATACGATAGTAATTGTTATTGTTAGAGATGTTGGTCTAATTTCAGAGGATAATACAAGATTTATGGATGATTTAGTGATTTACTGCAAAACCCATGACGACCAAAATGATCAGAACGGTTGATTTTACCCCGTTTTTTTTTAGTATATTTAACCGGCGAAATCTAATTTTTTAATTTGTTTACGTGACGGTTCGTTTACTAAACATTAGTAAGTATATCTGCAGTGTACTTTGTTAATATAATGCCACTTACTCCGTTACCAATTCGTCAGCAGATAATTAAGCTTCGAAAGAAGGATAATTTATGTATTGGGTCAATTGCAAAGATTGTTAACAAGTCAAAAAGTGTTGTTCACGGTATTCTTAAGGTCTACGATGATTGTGGTTCGTTTGAAGCAACAAAGTCTACAGGTAGGCCAAGAAAAACCACCAAGTAAGAAGATCGTGCTATGGTAAAGTTGGTTAAACAGGACAAATTTAAAACAGCTGCTACTGTTTCTCAGGAAATGAGCATTGTAATGAAGAAAACTTTATCACGAAAAACTGTCTCGTCGTTTAGTTGAACATGATCTACAAGCAAGAGCACCTGCAGTGAAGCCTCTGATCAGCTCCAAGAATAAAAAGTGTCATCTTAACTTTTTAACCGAACAGGTGTTGTGGTCTCAAGAAAAATGGCAAACGGTGCATTTCAGTGAGGAGTCTAAGTTTATGTTATTTGACTCGGATGGGAAAAGGTACGTTCGTCGAAAAGTGGGTGAAAAATTGTCGCCTAAATGCCTTAAGACTAGTGTTAAATTCGGTGAAGGAAGTTTCATGCTATGGGGGATGATGGTGTGGGCTCTTTGGTGCGAATACATGGAAAGGTAAATGCAGGAGTTTATAAACAACTTGTAAAAGATCATGTCTTGCCTCTGCTGATAAATTCAACTAAGCGACCACACATATTCATGCAGGACAATGCCCCATGCCACAAGGCTAAGGTGGTCATGAACTTCCTCAAGATTGAATAGGATATTGTTATGGATTGGCCTGCTCAAAGCCAAGATCTCAATCCTATTGAAAATGTGTGGAATATTCTAGAACGTTAGAAAGCCAGAAATCCTAAAACAACCGAGCAATTATGGAATGCCCTTCAGGAAGAATGGAATAAGATCACCCAGCAAGAAATTGAAAATTTAATTTCCTCATGCATTCGAAAATATCAAAGTGTGATTGAAGCTAAATGGATTCACACTAAATATTAAATAATTCCAGTATTCTCTGATTTTGTTATTTTTTCAACCGTTCTGATATTTTGGCCGCCATGTGTTTTGCAGTAAATCACGTTTCAAGATTTTCCCGAATATAAATACCGAGGACACGCCAGAATATTTTTAACAAAGCGGAAGATAGCCTTCAACAGAGAATTCATTTGTAGAAACAAAAAAAAAATGAAATTAGTTTCGAAAAGTGCGAAATTATCTAGATAACGTTTCAAGAGAAAATCATACATAACTTTTGCATTATCCTCTCGAATTACACAGAAATCCCAGACAATAAAAGTTAATATTTTATTTATTGTCGGTGAAAATTATATAATATAAAACAACTTATACCTACATTTCTGACGAAAACAATGCCGTTGTGAACATTTTCCCCGCAACTGTACAAACACATTTATCAATAATTACTTCCACTGTTTCTAGCACAATAGAGATATTTACCTTACAAATTCAGTTTTATCAGTTGGTAAGAATTTCGAGTTACACCATCCAATCCATGTTATATGTATGTGCGAGTGAGTATATATATACATACATACATATATATATATATATATATATATATATATATATATATATATATATATATATATATATATATATATATATATATATATATATATATATATATATATATACAATATCTCCATAACATATATATATATATATATATATATATATATATATATATATATATATATATATTTATATGTATGCATGTTATAGAGAGATTGTAATCTTTTAGAAATATAAGGAAAATATTTAGATATTTAGGCTTTTGTATATAGATTTATTCAATCACATCAGTACAATTTTGTTACAATAACTTTCATTAGATTTTAGGCAATTTCCTGATACCATCTTCAGTCATATTGCCAAAGTTTTGATGATGGAATAAATCGACGGGTTTTTAAAGTATTCTCTATGATTGGAAGGTTTTCCATTAATATAGTTTTGTACGAATCGAGGTAAATAGTAATTTGAAGTGCCAAAGTCAGCTGTGTGTTTCGAGTGTAATAGGACTTTGCAACCAAACTGTAACCAAGTCTGCAAAGAGGTGTCATGTCTGGCGTTCTCCTGATGGAAGAAAATATCCTCATCGTTGAGAGATGAGGAATTCCAACAAGCGTCAATGCAAGAAACAACGTGCCATTTATTGCAGAGTTAAGAGAGAACAGTAGCCAGTTCGCGAGCACATATCTTAAAGAATATTGGAAGGATACCATAAATTCACATGTTTTGAGAAGAGCTTGTTTAGAGATGATAACATAATGTATGGATGAAGTTAAATTTATATCACTCAGGATTAAGTGGAAAATCAGACAATAATAGAATTCGAGAAGAATTTAGAAGTCAAATATCCTGCTTTATCAATAGAAATTAACGTCTCAGCTTGAGCGAGGAGAAGAGATAGAGAAAAATCACATTCATTGAACACACTGTTACAGAGCCGCCAGTCAACACGAAAGCCAAACTTGTAAGAGGCTGTGAAGTGTTTCATTCTGTCATCAAACAAAGAATTAACCTCTTTGATGACACGTTTACAATTGTTACAAGTAGACACAAACAAACTTCTGTTGTAATCGGAACTATCACGCTGGAACACCCGGAAGAAATGATTCCTGTGGCTATAGCGGCTGAACAAACAGGTGTGAACCAATGAGGAGATCTTAGTTTCACCTGCTATTTCCGAGAAGAAATATCGATACTTGGTTTGATCCAAGAAGAAATCACTGTTGCACAATTCTCTATAGGAAGATCATCTCGAAGAAATGAACCTCAAACGCTAAAATGGTAGCAAATATATGCTTTCTTAATAGTAGGTCCCTTTATAAGAGAGACGCAAACGAAATATCAACAGAAACTACTGCTTGATCCGAATTGCCAAGAGGACAAATTTGTGATGCTCGTCAAGAGCTAGGAGAGGAAGTAAGGGAAAAATGAGAAAATATTTATGTTGATCAGATTTATTCGGAAAACCTGTACGGAAATCCACTAATATTCACTAAGACATAATGGAAAAACTCAAAAGTCTGAATACCTGATGTAATATACGTTATAATCACCAAACACGACAATTTTCGCAGATGAATGTTGAGCGAGGAACATGTCTATATTGTCAGAAATTTTGTCTTATAGATTTCAGTCTTGCGAAGAAGTAGCGTGATAAATGAAAACGAGACACCTGACAAAATACAAATGAAAGAATTATCAAGTTCATGAGACAAATCCTTTACCATTGGAAGATTTTCCCGAATATAAATACCGAGGACACGCCATAATATTTTTAACAAAGCGGAAGATAGCCTTCAACAGAGAATTCATTTGTAGAAACAAAAAAAAAATGAAATTAGTTTCGAAAAGTGCGAAATTATCTAGATAACGTTTCAAGAGAAAAGTTTCTCCACTACAGAAATTGGAGCGTATTCCAAGAACATTAGAGAAAGAAAGGTTGAGGCGGTTAGGCAGTTTTTGTTTAACGCTTTACTCTTAATTCTTTTGTCATGAGAATGTTTTAAGAAGTCAAAGGTCAACATAAGGGTCACTATCATCAACGGCAATAAAAAAACTGATTAGAAAGTGGCAAACACAAGAGCATAATGTGACATCAGGGTTGCCCACCACAAATACATGCAGAGAAAAGTGATTATAAATATCCATATATTATACAGCTGTTGATCAGCCTCACTAAGTGCTACTAAAACGTTCCCCCACCTTACAATCAGTCGGATGCAACAGAGAACTGCCAACTCCATACCCTCATAATGAAAGTCGCAGCCACTGATCAGTGAGATCACCAAAAAATTACGACAGCTAAATCATTAAGCCCATGGAAGAAGGAACAGGTAAAACATGATAGCCTGGAAACAATTGATAAAACTCTACACCTGTTCAATAAATATAGAAGGAGCGCTTGTCAAGTGATAGTTGAACCTATCTCTTATTAAACTGTTCATAGTGCATAAGGCTTGGCGCTTTTATCGAGATAAAATCCCTCGGAAAGTTGCCGAATAAGACTTTTGACGCATTTCAAGCCATCTGGGAATTATTTATCAATATGTCACTGGAGGTTATCCCACAACTTGGAATCGAAGGAATGTTAACAATACATTAGATCACTCAATCAATTTAGAATCAATAAAATAAAGTCGATAAATTGAAAAATATTATTTATTAAAATAATATATAAAATAGTGCAATTTTATCGTCAAAGGACATTAAGCTTACACTAATTTTGATAAGTGTTGCTACAAAATATTTGAGAAGTAACTCTGCAAAACCACTAGACAAAAAGAAACAAAATATTCAGTTACGACGAAGTTAAATATGTATTTTTAAAATTTTCCTGGGGCTAAGGAATCTGTTGGCATATTAAGGGTTAACTATTACGTTTCAACATAGTATAAGTCATCATATATCCTGTCAACTAAAATGTAGAGTGAGAAATTTATTTACTTTGTTGTGAATACACACACACACACACGCACGCACACACACACACATATATATATATATATATATATATATATATATATATATATATATATATATATATATATATATAGATACATGCATTCATTTCTAATTATAAAACCACAAATAATTTTTGTGGAATGTATCTTAATCATACAGATTAATATGCAGGAAATCGGAGTCGTAATTATTTTGTCTGCCTGTTTGTGCGCCTACATTCATCTGTATATTGGCCTATGTGTGTTCATGTATATCCGTTTGTGATTGTGTGTGGCAGTAAATACAACGCGTTTTGATTAAGATTTTCTTATGTAAATATGAACATAGTCCAATTCGGAAAGAAACGCAGTTGATCCACACAATGAAGTTAATGCATTAAAAAGTCCATGAGGAATAACCCAAAATGAATACAAAAGAATCTTACTAAGGAAATATTTATTGCCAGAAAATGAACTGGAATAAATGAATAAATAGTATAGAGCGGTCTGATTGGGCAACTATAATATAGAAAAGAGAAAATAAAGGGTAAAACACCAGTAAAAGAAAAGTTTGTAGATAAATATGATTATCCATAGGCGAAGTTGAATAACGATGAGCCAAAGTTAAATCATAAAAAGGGGAAAATAACCATTAACATATATATATATATATATATATATATATATATATATATATATATATATATATATATATACAGAGATAGATAGATAGATAGATTGTTGTGGGTTCGTTTAAAAAATATTGGGGAAAATGGAGATCAAGCAGCAACGAGACGCACCGTAAAATTGATCAGATATAATCAGTGAGATATATAATCAACAACACATTTTATTAAAAAAAGGAAATGTTAGTAAATATTAGGGATACACAAATGACAATACATTTCTGGACAAGTAAGTTAATTTTTGTTCTAAATTAAGTCTCAATGTTAGTTTTAGGTAAGAGATCAAGTTTACAGTCAAAATTCGTTTGTAACTTCAGAGTCTTCAACACAGAGCGTTTGTTTGAGAACAATACTTGTTCTACTGTCGTGAAAACGAATATTTTGTTCCAGTAGTGTGGGTGAAAATAAACTAAATTCTATCGTGAAAGAAAAATTTGTTTGTCAAAACGTTGTTGAGGAGTCGGTTTCGCGGCCTCTTCTTTGTGTCTATACTTGGTCAGGGATCAGATGATTTGGAAGGCGTCGCATCTCCCACTTCTGTTGATGGTCGTATTACAGGGATTTTATATAGCTAAAGGTGACTCCGATTTTCTAAACATTTTGTCTGTTAGCGCAAGAATTTAAGATTTCATCCGGCACGAGCAGATATTAGTTAAAAAATCACATTTATCAAAACAATTTATTCTAATAGAAAAAAAAAACTTCTGTTTTCTTTCCCTTTCTTTCAGCTTCAATTGACCTCCCTTCGCAACTTGTTCAAGGAACTTTGCACGCAGCGTTGCAGTGTTTGTGTTCCACTTATTATTTCATTACCTCCATCTTTTCTTCCAAATTACCGAGAGCTGAAATTTACTCAGTAAAAAATAATTTTTAACAAAATGACGGAGAACGATAAAAAAGTGGTAAATAACTTTGATGTGATTTGACTAGGAAGATAAGCATATGTGTAGCTTGTAATGAATTTAATCTACATCGTAATCGGAAAAGAAACTGTAAAGATAAAATGCGCAATAATCTAGACGAAAAAGAGAAACAAGGTGAAAAGTAAAGTAGAAGAAGAAGAAGAAAAAAGAAGAAAGGTTAGAATAATGATTGGAAGGAAGGAAGAATAAATAAATGAAAAGAATGAAGAATAAATAAATGAATGATTGGAAAAATAAATAAATGAATGAAATGAAGAATACATAAATGAACGAAGTGGAGGAAGGAGAAATAAATAATAGATGAAAGGAAGAATAAATGAAAAAGAGGATGGCGAACTAAGGTGAAAAAATGAGAGAAAAATGAATGAAATGAAGAAAGTAAGGAAGGAAAGATGGAAGAAAGTAAAAGAGTAAATTTAAAATTTCAACGGCGGAATCCAATGCCGAAACAAAGTACACAGAAGGAAAACCGAAGAATGATATTGCAAAGAAAGTCAAAAGATAAAAAAGGACAAGCGAAAATGAAGGGAGAGCATCGAGTTTAATATAAGATAAAGCACAAGATGAAAGAAGAGAGAACGCAAGCAGGAACGAAATAAACTAGAACAGATTAAATAATTATAAAAATGATTCAGAGAATTGTACGTTGAAATGATGAATGAAGAGAACTTGAAACAAAAGTAATGAAAATAAAACCTCCTGTTGTATAAATCATTAAGTTTTCTGCCAGTACTTACGTCGAAAAAATTAATTTGTGTGTCGTTCTCTAATATGCATATATATAAGTGGCATTACCTGTTTCAGTCATGTCACTGATATTTTAGCAGGCCACTTATATATCCTCCGTATTTCCTCGGTGAGAAGTCAGTTAAATCCAATAGCTTCTTCCCACAAATCACTGCTCCTTGGAACCGACTTCCAAGAGGGTGTTTCCCTGCTCTCGAATATCTTACCTTGTTCATGTCTAGGGTTATCCATTATACCATCATCATATCCGTATAAACAGCATCTTAAGGTAACCCTATACCATGAATGGCCTCTGGACCTTTTACAGGATAAACATTACTGTAAGAAAACAATAAAAATTTTTATATAATATATATTATATATTTATATGTATAATATAAAAAAAATAATGTTTATTTTTATATTTAATTCAACATTTTTCATTATTACAAACATTATTTTTATTGGATATGCGTTTATAGTAGTCAGTTATGAGTCAGTCATGTATCAAAAGGAGTCAGTTATGTGCCAGTCATGTATCAAAAGATACATGATCGTCTAAGCTTAGACGATCATGTATCTTTTGATACAAGATTGAGGAGGCAGATTTATTCTGCAGTAGTTTGCCATTTCTTTCTGCGGTAGACCAGTTGCCGTCGAAGGCCATAGAACACACGGTCTGTCCTGCTATTTATCTATAGCTGGGAGGGGAGAAGAAGGGGATTCATAACTTTCCCAAGGGTATTAGCACGTAAGAGCTAACATTCATATCCATTACATTCAAATAAGTGCTAATACCCGAATACCTATTTATCAACTCAACGAAAATTATAAACAGGATGAATGCAGAATTAAGAACATTATAAAAAAGATGCATAACACCAGTTGACAATAGCAAAAATATTAGATTAATTATTGATTATAAAAAAAATTAAACCCCTACCCTCATAGTTAAAAATAATTATTCACCTCCTAGAACAAAATTAAATAGGGCAAATATTATTTACGAATCCAAATGCCCATTAAATAATTGTATTCCTCAACAATCAACTTTTGTAAATAATTATATAGGCCACACTACAACATGTTCTACACACAGATGAACTCTACACCTTTCTGAAAATAGCTCAATTAGATCTCATTTAAATATTCACGGGGTCCTACCGGACACTATTCAGAATATACTAAAAATAATGGAAGCCTTAAAAAATTCAGAATATACTAAAAATAATGGAAGCCTTAAAAACAAACGAGCCAACAATTAATAATATTAACTTTGAATATGGACATACTATCTTGACCGTGTTTTGAAACAAAAAGATGAAACCATTTTTAAAACATACATTCATCAAACTATTTCTAATTTTAAATTTAAAATATAATCCTTGAAAATGGCTAAATGTATAGTCGGAAGCGCTCGGATAAAAAGAACATTAGGACAGTTTTTTATATAAATTATCATCCGAAAAGAAATAAAATTATTAGATCACATGAGAAATTGTATAAAACACTAAATAAAAGCACCTTGTCTGTCGTTTTTAATGAAATGTGCATATATATATATATATATATATATATATATATATATATATATATATATATATATATATATATATATATATATATATATATATATATATATGTGTGTGTGTGTGTGTGTGTGTGTGTGTAAGAGAGAGAGATAGTGAGAGAGAGAGAGAGATATACAATTATACTATGGAATTAACTACTTGTTAACGAATACACCGGTCCAAATATGTTTGTAGCGAATTCCTATTTAGAAGTCTGCATGACATATTTTGAACAGTGCGATTTCATTCGCAGCGGAGATTAAGTTTACTTTTGATTTGGTGCTACCATCGATAATCCCTTTGGATTTACAAGGCACGCGTTAAGTTATATTAGCAGCAACCACACCCTATCATTTTAAGAAGTCACATCCTCAGTAATCTAACATTTTGTCACAATTATTTTACAGTATAAATATAGAATTCACGAAACAAATGCATTATATTCATTGGCACATAAATTAATTGTATACGATATTTCTATATGTAAACATATTGATACATATTCACACACCCCAAGCACAAATATGCGCGCGCACAGATACAAATGCGCGCGCATACAGACACAAATGCGCTCACTTTCGATCCTGTAATGTTAAACGTCTGTTCAACGTTTCTTCTTCAGAGAGTTCACTTTAGAGCAGTCATTGGCTAATTACCTCCTAACATGATTTAGAAATGAAAAAAAAATCTATCAAGACGAAATCTATATCAGTCATCAATTTTCGAATGACTCATAAATTTGAAAGCTTATTATATCAGTCAACTCAAAGTTCGTTAAACATTAAAAGTAAACGTGTCTAGACATATTCTAATCTACACAATATCGACCGGCCCAGGAGGAAATATGTTTGTTACGAATTAGTTTTTTCTTATCCTTTAGCTTTCCCTTTATTATGATGTTGTAATACAATAGTGACCTCCCTTGGTGTCTTTACATTTTATTAATGTGTTGTGTATTCATTTTCAGGTGTTATTTACTGGTAGATATTTCTAAAATATATTGGCATTTGCCCTTCAGTTAATAATACCATTTAAAAGATATAACAGATTTTAAAAGGTTTTTCTATACAATATTCCCTGAAATGGCTTCAGTAAAAACTCGATGATGTATTGACTGGGTGTCAAATTGTGTGATGTATTTTAATATTCTAACGGTGAATGTTTAATTAAAAAAGTAATTACTATTTTTAAAATTATTTAAGGAATTAAGTATACATTAAATGCTGATAATCTTCGAAAGTGATTGTAATTACGTGAGATGAATAAATACGTCAATTTTCTATTCAATGATTTGTGTGACCGGGCAATGTTCGGGTTTATTGAGGGAAACTTTGAAATTAAGATTCCATTATAAAAAGGCTATGGAGTTACGCAACTGGAATGTTTTAGCTTAGATCAAACCTGATTATACGGAATTCTATTCCCAATAAAAAAAAAACTAACGCAGATTGATATGTTATTCACACACAAGCGCGCGCGCACACACACACATACACACACACACACACACACACACACACACACACACACAAATACACACATGGGTCATGATATTGTTTGTGAAAAATGATTAAAAATATACAATAAATAATTTTAAAAGTTCGTCAATGGTAAGAATATTGCTGGAAAATATTGTCTGGTTCTCCTGCTATATATTGAGAGATCCTCGATAAAATCCGAACAATCTGTAATGTTAGTGGTCCTAACCAGGCATCACGGCTTCAGTCTATTTTCTACTGCCATCATGTAGCTTCCCTGTGTCTTTTCTATAAATAGTTCAATGGTAAATGTTTTTATGAACTCTCTTCTGTGATACGTGGACTTTATGAATTTAATCGCAGTACTATATAGGCGACAGTATCACATACTTTTATCTTTGAAATGGCTAAAACTAACGGTATTTTCTCTGCTAAAAGTTTATTTCCCTCGCACTACATGCTGGTGGAAATCTTTACCGGCTTCTTGCTTCCCAGTTAATGTTGATCTTAAAATATTTAAATAAGAGTAGCACCATTATCATTTGTCTTCTTAATTTGTATACTTTCGTTGTACTTGTTCGTTAAAAAAGTTTGTCTTAGATTCCTTCACACTGAGTAACCCCATGCATTTTAGTGGCTTTTTTGTTTTGATTAAGGTGAATAGATTAAAAAAAAAGAAAATGTAAAATCAAGAAAAAATTCTGTTCAGTAATGCGGCCAGTTGCATTTAAGGATGCAATTTGTTTTAAACATTGATCCTTTATCACCGAGTTGAAAATGGAAAGCTAGACATCAGATTTATTTTCAGTAATTAAAGTAAGCAGCCTAAAAAGGAATGATCAACTTGAGTCAGCATTCCTGACAAGTAAAAGAAGTTCTTCCCGCCTCTCGTACAATATGCAAGTCATTAGAAATAATATCAAGATCTTTTCTGAAGGTAATTTGACATTTCCATTCGCCAGTAAGATGTCATAACATCATCTTCCTCGAATAGCTCTTCTTTTAATAGTAGTGATCAAAATTCTTTCAGGCAATTATCGTCATCTTTGTTGTTTGTGTTCCTCGCAGATGTGTTTTAAACGGGTATTTTCTTTCCGCATTGTGTTCCCCTCGTGCGTTTCCGGCCTCTCTGATCTGGAATGATTACAAAATGGCGGCATTTTTATCGCTATAAAGAAAACGGAAATTGTGCGACAGCATGATACGCTGGAAACAGCTGCCAGACGCTAAGGCTTGCGTTGGCAAACTACATACACACTTCCGGTTCTGACTGAGATATAGCATTCCACGCTATATATCATTGGAATATATATATATATATATATATATATATATATATATATATATATATATATATATATTGTAAATATAGGTAGCAATCCTTCTTTCATGCACATTACATTAAAAATGACAGACAAGGTGCTTTTATTTAGTTTTTTATGCAATTTCTCATGCGTTATATAATAATGTTCTTTTTTCTTTTCGGGTGATAAATTATATAAAAACTGTCCGAATATTATTTTTATCCGAGCGCTTTCGGCTATACATTTAGCCATTTTCAAGGAGTATATTTTAACTGTTAAAATTAGAAATAGTTCGTTGTATGTATGTTTTATAAAATGTTTTTTTTGTTTCAAAACACGGTCAAGATATTATGTCCATGTTCAAAGTTAATATTATTAAGTATTGGTTTGTTTGCTTTGATTAATAAGGTTTCCATTATTTTTAGCATTTTTGCATGTAGATGATGCTATTATATTAGTGTTGTTGACAAGTATGTTCCGAATAGTGTTCGGTAGGTCTCTGGGAATATTTAAATGAGATCTAATTGAGCTATTGTCAGAAATGTGTAGAGTTAGTCTGCGTGTTAAACATGTTGTAGTGTGGCCTATATACTTTTTTACGAAAGTTGATTGTTGAGGAATACAATTCCTTAATGAGCATTTGAATTCGTAAATAATATTTGCCCTATTTAATTTTGTTCTAGGAGGTGAGTAATTAATTTTTAACTAAGAGGTTTTAATTTTTTTATATTCAATAATTAATTTAATATTTTTGCTATTGTCAACTGCTGTTATGCATTTTTTTTAATAATATTCTTAATTCTGCATTCATCCTGTTTATAATTTTCGTTCATCTGATTTTTATAAAAAAATATTAATATTCTTGTTTATGTTTCTATTGTCGCCGTTACGGGTAGCCAGCAACGAACGTTTCTCTGTTCGAGTGAGTATCAATTCACTCTACCCAAAATCCTCTCTCTTGTATATATATATATGTAATTTTTTTCTTAACCCTCGTTCTGTTTGGACCCCCTAACATATTTTATTTTACAACTAACTATTCTAACCTAACTTGTAATACTACATTTTCGCCTAGTCAGAAATCCGTCTTTGAATCTATAGAAGGGACAGTCTTTGAGAATTAAGTTTGTGAGTCGTCACTACTTTCCATGTTAGTTTCTCAATCGCTCACACAGGTAATTGATTTCCCCACGCGTTTTGCTTACAACCGGGACTGTAAGGCCTCTCTACTCGACCTGTTTTTACCTCCATCCCTGAGTCTTCTAGTGCCACGCAGGTGTATCCTCTCGGTAACTCCGATCATGCTGTAGTGTCTGTTTGTATCTCCTTCAACCCCACCCCCAGCAAAGAACCTCCTACCACCAGAACCTCATTCTGCTACCAACGAGCTGACTGGGACTCGTTCCGTGATTTCCACCGCGATGTCCCCTGGGATGCTGTATTTAAGTTCCCATTCAAGAATGTGCTTCAGAGGTCTTTTCCTGGGTTAAAGTTAGAATTGACGGTTTCATCTCCTCAAGGGAATTTAAGGTCAAACCGCGCACCTCCCATTGGTTCTCAGCTGCTTGCTCAGCCGCCATTGCCCATAGGAACCACTTCTTCCACCTATTTCGTAGCGATATGTCTGACTGCAATAGGCACCTATTTGCCTCTGCCCGTAACGAGTGTAAGCGTGTCCTCAAAGAAGCTAAGTCACTATTTGCTGCTCGGATGAAGGAACGTATTGCATCTCGCAAATTCGGCTCCAAGTATTATTGGCGTCTCTGCAAAAGCGTTCTGAACAATAGCAAACCCTCCATTCCTCCCCTGTTCAATCAGTTTGATGTCCTGACCACCTCTGCCGACAAGGCTGAATGCTTTGCTCGGAAGTTTTCTTCCAATTCAACGCTTGACTTTTCCGGGGTACCCATGCCCTATTTCCCTACCAGAACTGAGGCCCTTTTGAGCGGATTGCACATATCCCCGTCATTGGTATTAGGCATTATCTCTAACTTAGACCACCACAAGGCTACTGGTGGTGATGGGATACCAGCCATTGTCCTGAAGAAATGCGCGCCTGAATTGGCGCCTGCCGTCTCTAAATTATACAACTACTGTCTCAAGGAGACTTGTTTTCCTGACTGCTGCAAGTCCTCATCCATTGTTCCTGTCTTTAAGAACTCTGGTGACCACTCGGACCCTTCTAATTACCGTCCTATCAGTCTCCTACCCATCTTCGGCAAAGTCTTCGAAGCCTTTATCAACACCGAAGTGATTAATCACCTTATATCCCATGATCTACTCTCAAACAAGCAGTATGTTTTCCACTTTTCCCGATCTACACCGATGTGCTTACGGCCCTCACTGAATTTGTCTACGAAGCTATTCATAATAACGGTGAAGCTCGTGCCGTGGCCCTAGACATCTCCAAAGCGTTTGATAGTGTTTGGCATGCCGGCCTTCTTCGCAAGCTTCAGGGTTATGGTATTACAGGTCGATTGTTTGACCTAATACAATCATTCCTGTCAAACCGTGAATTGAAGGTCATTCTCAATGGATTCATCTCCAGCTCATATCCCACTAACGCAGGTGTTCCTCAAGGCTCCATCCTGGGCCCTACTCTGTTCGTCGTATTCATAAATGATCTTCCTGAAGCCATAGATTCCCAAGTCGGCATCTACGCGGATGACACCACAATTTACTCCTGCCTCAAAAACAAATCTAGTGATGCTGACAAAGCTAACCTGGCAGTTCGTCTCAAAAACGACCTACAATCGATTGTGAACTGGGGCAAGAATTGGTTGGTTAACTTTAACGCTTCCAAAACAAAACTGCTCTGTATTAACCACCACAGGGATCCATCCCTGCATCCCATTAGAATGTCTGAAGCCAAACTTCTCGAGAGTTCCTCTCTGCGGCTATTCGGTCTCACGCTCTCCGCTGACCTGAGATGGAACAAATATATCGAGTCAATTGCTTCATCCACCGCAAGGAAAGTTGGCTCGCTGTGCCGAGCCAGGAAATTTTTCTCCCCGGAATCGATCCTCCAAATCTATAAATCAATCATTCGCCCTTGCATGGAGTATTGCTGACATATATGGTTTGGAGCCCCTGCTGTTTGCCTCAGGGTTCTTGATAAGATCCAGAGACGGATATGCAATGTAATTGGCTCTGATCTGTCATCTCGTCTGCAAACGCTCTCTCACAGACGCGCCGTTTCTTTGCTCTTTCATTTTTACAAATATTTTCACGGTAATTGCTCCGATGCGCTGCTTTCGCTGGTTCCAAGGCCTCATGAATTTAAGCGTCCTACGATGCTGGCATCCCGTTCCCACCCCTTCACCGTTGAAACTGTTAGATGTAGACGTCTCTTCTACTACAATAGCTTCATGTCTCGCACATCTCGCCTGTGGAACTCCCTTCCTTATTCCTGTTTTCCTGACAAATATAATCTCCAACTATTTAAGTGTAACGTCAATCGACATCTCCAGTTGCCTTGATCTATACACTTCCCTTCTCCACATCCTTTCATTCCTATCTGCTCTCGCTCCAAATCTTCTGCCTTGATCGATCCACTATCTTTCTCCACATCCTCTCCTTTACCACTCCTTGCTGCTCTTCCTCCAAACTTTCTGTAACCCCTTGCGTGCTAGTGGCTTCCAGCCTTGCTTGGGGTGAAAAGCTTAAAAGAAAAAAGAAAAAAAAAGAAAAGAAAGGCCTAATGTCGAAATCCAACAATTGATTAGGAAATCCGTTAGTAATCAGCGTTTGCTTTATATTTTTTAATTCATTAATGAAAAACGTGCGCTGTAGTGAGGAAATTTTTAATAATAACTATTTTATATCTAAGAGAGCCTTCACTAGAAAAATTAAGATGGAAAGAGTTTTTACTAATTGTTTTTTTTTAGGAAATACTTGTCGACAACACTAATATAATAGCATAATCCTCATGCAATAAAGGCTAAAAATAATGGAAGCCTTATTAATAAAAACAGACAAACCAACACTTAATAATATTAACTTTGCACATGGACATAATATCTTGACCGTGTTTTTAAAGAAAAAAATTAAAACATTTTATAAAACATACATACAACACACTATTTCTAATTTTAAAAGTTAAAATATAATCCTTGAAAATGGCTAAATGTATAGCCGAAAGCGCTCGGATAAAAACAACATTCCGACAGTTTTTTATATATTTTGTCATCCGAAAAGAAAAAAAGAATACATATCATGAGAAACTGTATAAAAAAACTGAATAAAACCAACTTGTCTGTCGTTTTTAATTAAATATATATATAAATCGATTTCTGTCCACGCAAGGAATAAAGCCACAATAAGTTACTGGTTATGGAAGAATTAGGGACATACCCATTATTAATGAGCATGAAGAGAAAAGTGTAATCACGAGGACACTCGATAGCGATTGACATTGTATTTAAATTTTCGGAGATTAAATTTGCTGAAAAGCATGGAGTCGGAAGGGTGTTCCACAGGCGAGATGAGCGAGCAAATCAACAGTTAGCATAGAATTTATGGCTATATCTAGCTAACTCAACAGTCAAATGATAAGATCACAACGGTAGTTTAGTACTGCACCTATATTGAAAAGTCTAGGTATCATAGTGAAGAGATCCTCTGAACAATTGCCATTAAAATATTTATAGAAAATCAGCGAAAGGCAACCTTACAACACTGGTAACGTGCTTGAATCTGAGTCGCGAGATAATGACCAATAATATTGGCAATTCTTCTTTCGATTTTATTAAGATTTACAAGGTAAGCAGCAAGGGCACTGTACCACATGCGGCAGAAATATTCTGAGCATTGACATAAGTATGATAGATTTTAGAGAGAAAAATGTGTCGCACGACACATTGAAATTTCATTGCATCTGACTTTGCTATGGATTCAAAATGATCTTTCATCTGAGAACGTTAGCTCGAGAATTCGCAACGAGTCACTTTGCTAGAAGTTAGCATCAGTCATGCCAGCGTAAAACAGAGACAGATCTCTCAAAATATTAATGGAAAGATGTTTAGTTTTGGAGGCATTAAAATTAACAGGCTATCATTATCCTCAGATATATAAATATAAAACGTATATAATCGCGTATAATGCGACGTTTGAAAACCTAATTTTAAACCTAATTTGACTACAGTACATGGTTATATAGCTTGGACAAGAAGTACATACGATAAATATCCCTGTACGATGCGAATCCTTTAAAATTAACTTCAAAATTAGGTCTTCAAAAGTCTCTTGAAACACGAGTATATATATATATATATATATATATATATATATATATATATATATATATATATATATATATATATATATATATATATATGTGTGTGTGTGTGTTATTAATCATTCATGTATGGGTTTTCTGCATATGTGGACTAATGACATACCTCGATTTCTTTTACATTTTACATTCTAGTAACAATTCTTCCAACATTTTGGATCTATTTCAGTGAACTGGTTCACTCACCAAAAATAGGTAACATCTTATTGGGAAATGAAATAGCAATGTTTCGATCTTCCTTTGAGGGCGCACCCGTCTAAGAATCGAAACATATTAACTTGTTACTGATTTAGATGAGAAATAGAAGCATATATATTCGCCTACCGTCCGGTACGCACACTTCCCGGTCTTTTGAAAAGGAATAGATATTTATTCTTTGTTATATGTTTAGGATTGTGTTTCCGGTTCTTTCTATAGTTTTCTCATTCTCTTACACCTCGAGTAGCCCTTTGCATTTTAATGGTAGTATCGCCTTTTTGGGGGTGAGCTGATTAAAAATATGTAAATTTTATAATATTGATACAGTGTCAAATTGATACTTGACTGTGAAGAGTTGTTGTTGGTCTATGCCAGTTACCAGATATTTACAAATGACAAATTTGAAACTATGTTAACTTCATTTATATCTACATAGTTTTTCAATTTTCAGATATTTACAACTTTTTAAAATACTTTTTCAATAACATTTTTCAAACATTTATTTATGCATGATATTTTATCAGAAGGACATGCGCAAATATTTGGTGTTCACAATTATTTATTCTTTATAAATTCAGTCAAATACAAAATACTGTTAATTTATGAATGTTTTTACATTACTCTTTCTTAACAAGAGACTATATTTTTCGTAATGTCTCATTTTTTTAATTCGTGTTTTTCTTCTCTGATATTTTTCATTAAATTTTATTCATAGCAGGCTTAATGCAAATTACTATATGTTTCTCTCAACAACGATATTATTGTTATTGTAATGGTCCATATTCTTTCTGAAATGAGCAAGTTTTTTTCTCCTTTTAATCTTTACATATATTTCCCTATCTTCAATCTATTTATTTCTTACTTACACTCTCTTTAATTTCCATTTAGCTATATATATTTTTTTTTAGATTTTATATGGTCATATTCCACTACCTTTCTTTTTGTTTATTTTATATTTTACTTGCTGTTTACTTTTTTCTTTTTGTATTTAATTCATTTTTATTTATTTATTTTTTATTGTTTCTTTTTTCCTATTTCTTTTATAGCTTTTTCTCGCTTTGAGATTTTTTCTTTATCTCTTTATCTCTGTAATATAGTAATGACTCTAAGAAGAAGCTTATGAGGCTATATTTTACCAATTCAGCTTTAGCGCTGAAAAATGTTTATTTTATTGAGATGGATGCTTACAAGCGATAGGCGCGATGTGATGTGCTTATTTTATTACCACAGTCTCTTCCGTTTTTGGCTCATTCGCATTTTGTCTTTTTCTCATTTTGTCTCTTTTTCTTTATTTCGCTTTCTCTATACATCTCTTTTTTATACATTGGAAGTACTTAATATTATTTAATATTTTCTTTTTATATATATTTTTCATCGCCCATTTCCTTCCTCCTTTCCAGAATATATTTCCTTTTTTTTCCATTAGATAACAATCGAAAGAAAATAAAAGAAATATATTCTGGAATGTAGAAAGTAACTGTGCTATGAAAAAACTACATATAAAAGAAAATGCTGAATAAATTTTTTTATTTAAATTTCCCCTCACTTTTTCTTTTTTTTTATTGGCATGTCTAGTTGAAACTTTATGTAATAAAGTAATATCATGTGGACAGTAATGTATTGATATACCTCCGCGTTCTGTTTGTGTACGTTATCTTTCGTGACTGACTTTTTTGCTAAAGATTTAAGATATATCTACACACATGATTGCGTGTATTCATAAATTGGCGAATCCGTTTCTAAGAGATTGTTTCACGTACTTACTAATGTATGTCAGTTTTACATGCATACTCGACTCTGTTGAGGCCGGTATATTTCTGTGCTTTTCGGATTAAATATTTTTCCTTGAGATTAGTGCACGTGTCTCTCGCATTTATATATTTATTTGTTTCATATATATATATATATATATATATATATATATATATATATATATATATATATATCTGCAAATACACGCAATTACATGACATTACTTTTAAGCCTTCATACTTGATTCACAGTAAAATGTTGTACGAGGGTCAGTTGAAAAGTTCAGAAGCTGACCAATAATACTGTCAAGGAATGTGAACAAATGAGGTCTTTTTTTCAACATTGTCCCCCTTGTGGTAGACATATTTTCCATATGAGAAGCAGTACCTGGATCACATTTGTGAAGAAGCTTACATACAGTTGCTCAAAAAGTTAATCAACAGCAATATGACATCATTATTACTGTGGTACTTGTTACCAGCGAAGTGTTCTCCATGTTATTGAGCAGATAATTGCCAGATGTGGTAAAATCAGAAAAATAGCGAGAGTGATCAACCAGTTCAAAGACAAAGTCACGCACAGTGGCCATTGAAGCCAAGATATTGTGTGCTGGAATATTGTCCTAATCGGACAAGACCCCTTTCATTACTCTTCCTTAGGGTTTGTTCTTGATAGTCTTTCATAAATGTCGAAGCAATTTGGCATAATATTCCCTATTGATGGTTTGACCACTTTGAAGATAGTCAATAGACACAATATATTTTGCATACCAGAAATCTGAAACCATCAACTTCCCTGCAGATAAAACGAGACTGAGCTTTTGTTTGGAGCAAGTGAAGTAGGCAGTTTCCACTGGATAGTTTGTTTCTTTGTCTTTGGCTCAAAGTAAAGAATCCAACAATCATACTGGGTTAGAAAACGTTGAAGGAAACAAACTTGATCTGCCTCAAACAATGTCAGATTTTCCCGTGATGTGGCCAGTCTCTAATTTTTTGTCCAGATTTCAGAAAACGTGAAACCCACCGAGCAGAAACCTTTTTCTTGCAAGAAACCTTTTTCATTGTGCGGATATGACTCAACTTTCTTAGAGGATATTCTCCTAACATTGGATATTGGATTTATAGTCAATCGCCTTTCATACATCAACATGTGGTGAAAAGGATCAATCATTTCCTGGGTAGTGGGAGTTGCATGACATAGGGGAGCATTTTCAAGTCACAACTTTCTTCTAAAATTCAACTGCAAGCTTTTCTCTCTTGATAAAGCTGGAGAGTGATCACCTAATATAACAAATATGTCAGCATTATATATATATATATATATATATATATATATATATATATTATGGCATTGAATAACTTTTTGGTGTTTTCCAAGGAATGGCGTTCCCAGAACAGCGTGTGAGTAGTTTTCAGATGGTAAAACACACAAGTACACACACACACACGCACACAAATACACAAACACACACACACACACACACACACACATATATATATATAGGTGCTAATTTAAAGGTAACCGTTTGAAAACTTAAATATCAATATTATTGATATCGTACTATTATAACAGTGGGTCTGTTGAATAAATATATATATATATATATATATATATATATATATATATATATATATATATATATATATATATATATAATATAATCTTAAAGCGTGCTATATTTATGGGATAAAATGCTCAATATCAGAGAAATTAGCAAATACAATATCATCAGGCAACCTGATTGGTGGCATGACGATTACATCTAGCATGAAACAGACTGTCTGCTCTAGCTGTTGAATTCTATGTTCACTTTTATTTATATATATATATATATATATATATATATATATATATATATATATATATATATATATATATATATATATATATATATATATATATATATTCAATAGTGAATATACATAATATCCGACGTTGATAGCACGATTCGGAGTTTCATGCAGTTCTTGCATTCTTGAGGTGCGGAGCATATTCTTACTGTTATGGAGTTCGTGTTCCCGTGGTACCGATTCAAAATAATCTTATTTATTTAATTATCGTTGCATAATATATTACAATTAACTATTTATAATTTTTATCATGCAAATTCTTATGTTCGAAAGGCGAGTAAATAAAATAATAAATTTGCATTTCTATCTAAACGTAATGAGTGTAACGATTTGAGAGAAAATGGCCCAAGGCAAACTTCGTATAGAACACACGCAGACGCTCCTCGAACACCTACTCAAAAACGAAGAAACACCATTTTGCATATTATATCTTGAACCATACAGGATTAATCATATATTTATAATCTGTAGGAAATTCCAAGTGTGACACAGCAGATAATCGAATGTAAATTTTCGAAAATCCAGGATCAAGTGATATTGTATAGTTTTTAAAGAAGATTATACTCTATATGTGATTCCGATATATGTATGCACGATTTATACTTGGAAAACCTTACAATCTGCGTTTAAGTGAAAATTTTATTACAAACAAATTAGTGTCATATAATTTATATGTTCTCCATATTTATTAATACAATATTCACTCACCAAAATGATATTCTCATGAAATTCAAATATTGATTCATCTTTAAATAATTCGCAATAGTTTGATAAGCCTGTAAAATCAATCAGTTTGTCAATCAATATATATATATATATGTATATATATATATATATATATATATATATATATATATATATATATATATATATATATATTTACAGACAGAGAGACAGACATATAAACAGATGGATATACAGAGAGAGAAAGAAAGAGTGAGAACTGAGATCAAATATATATCGGCATATGACAGAATTATAACATAAAGAACAAATAGGAAACGTTTATCAGTCTAACATTTTTCTTTTCACTCTCTACCACTTTTTAAACTCTTTCTTTTTCTCTACGTCTAATTCTCTTATGAAGGTTTAATAAATGTGAACTATGTTAGACTGATGCAGGTTTTCTATTTTTCTTCACGTTATTATATAGCGGTTGCTTTCTTGGTTGTTATTGTGGGACCTAAGATTGAGGAATAATAATTCAAATACTGAATGACTGTGAATGATAATCTACAGTGGTTATAAGAGAGTGAGAAATATGTGAAAACGATTGGCAAATAAATCTACTTTTTCATCCAGATCTCTTAAAATCCCTATCTCACTTTATCTATCCCCTGTGTCCTGTTCTACGTGTCAAGATTCTTTTTCGTTTCATTTAATTTTAAAGATCATAAGCTTAACTGACTTTTATATGCTATTTTCTTGGCAGCACATTCCGTCAGAAAATTTTGCTAGTGGATGACAATTTTTTTTTAAAACACTTGTCTCACTTTTGATAACTTTTTCTCTTTAATTATATCGTGCAGTTAAGATTTTCAATATGTGATGACGTACATGTATCATGTAGCATATTCGTTTTGTGGAATGATTTCGAGGTTTTCCAAAATTATACCAGTATTTGGATTAAAAAAAAAGATAATTGTACGAAGGAAATATCCGAAAAAAAATTATTCGAAATGTAAAATGTATGAACAAAAATTAATCGACAGGACAATTCCTTTCAGTTTGTTACTATTTATCTAAAAGAATATTATAATCTTTCTAAATCAGTTGACCCAATATTAAGTTTGTAATTAGATTTTGCATGTGCTTATTCACACACGCAAGCAAACTTATAAATAATTATATTGATCATACTACTAAAGGCCTCTATAGATGTCTCTTTTCACACATCTGACCATACCTCAATTATGAAAAATTTAAACAGACACAAAAAATGACGAATCTTCAACCGAAACATACTTTTAAAAAATGCAAGTATAATAGTCTCATCCACATGTAAAAATGATTTAAAAATAAATTAAAACAAAAACTCATTAGCATCAACTATGAACGTGCTGACAGTTTTTTGAAAATAAAACATTCCTATAATTTCAGATACATACATAAAAAAAATCAATTACACTATTCTTCTTTAGACATTTTTCATCGGCTTTTTGCCATATTCAGGTGTTTTGGCCGTTGTATGCACCGGCCTTCTTTAGGTGATTGGAATTTCGAACTGAACCCTTTATTACGCCCACTGGGTTAGATTGTTCTAGTTTCACGTTCCATGCCTCTTCCCGTTACAGTTATCTCCCTTTGCACTCTACGTATCTCAGCCATAGGGCTGCCTTTAATGATACGAATTCTAATGCCATTTTTTCGAAGTATAACATGTATATATTTGCCATTGATGGTGATAATGACAGAATTAAGGAGTCAGCACATGCCAAGCCACAAAAATTTCCTAAACCAGCCAAGCAATAGAAATGAATGCAACAATGGAAAAAAGTAATAAAGACTGCTAAGGAAAAGCAATAATAACAACAACGAAAATTGCAAAAAAGATTCGGAGATATTAAGTTTATAAGTCGCAATTATTCATACACTGTTATCTTCAAGGATACATGGCCCAGTTAATAAAAATGTTGTTGTATCCAGTGCCTTGAAACCAAGAGTTGTCATGATGATGAGGATGATATATATATATATATATACACACACACACACACACACATATATATATATATATATATATATATATATATATATATATATATATATATATATATATATATATATATATATATATATATATGTATATATATATATATATGTATATATATATATATATATATGTATATATATATATCGACTAGAATATAAAAACAATTTTGTGTTCATTCTTTTTTCTTTTAAGAACATAGGTAAACTTCGGCCAACACTTCCTCGGGGACCGATCTTTGGCAGAATGAACAGATGTGATCTGCAGATATGCGGTAACTGTTTTTGGAACACGTATAAATAAGTTACGATTAAAAAAATACGTAAATTTAAGGACAAATTGAAAGTGAATCAACAAACGAGAGTAAAATAGAAATAGAGTTGCTCATTGACTTCCAAATAAGAAAAGGGACCGGAAAAAGTTTTCGTTTTGCTTGCATATATATGCCTACTGCAGACAAATGGCTTCTAATATTTATAGATGGTGCTTAGATCTTACCATATGCAGAATAATAATGAATCCGTCCTGAAACACGCTGAACAACTCTCAGCTTCTAGTAGGTGCTGCCCAATTGCTGAACAGTGTAAAGACTGTGATACACGGGTATGATTACTTGAATGTAATCTCACAGGCTTTGGAACGTGTTGATCCAATATTTTTTCCAATCTAAGACTAATCCGTCCTATGTACTCTGCTTCGCACTGACACTTGAATTTTGTAGATTAATGAACTCTTACTAAGAAAATACAGACGGACTTTGGTAAAGGAAGGAAGCACTGGACGGGTACCAAAAACAACACTTAATTTGGCCGAATAAAAGGTAGAGGAAACAGACTTGGAAACTATGTCGGTTAAAATTTTACACTTTCCACCAAGCCAAGGCGATTTCACATAAATCGGACACAGACTAGTTCCGAAATCAGAGATATTGAAATTTTGTAACTTACGTTATATTGTACGATTAATAATGTTAGCTGGATAACAATTATTAATAAGAATAGTACGTATTTTGTTTAACTCTTGCTGAAGGTTAGCAGTAAAATAGATCGTTAAGGCCCGGAGAATTAAGGTTTTGATTAAGTTAATCTTTCTGGTACTCGAGTCAAAAGACTTCCAACTAGTGTAAAGGCCAGTAAAATTTCCCTTACGTAATACACTAGTAATGAATGTACCGTTCTTTCGTTTAACTAGACCATCGAGAAAAGAGAGATCATTTTTCTTCTTCCTTCATTTTGAAGACTGAAAATGGATGTAATGATTTTAAATATTCACAAAATAGAGTTGCTTCATTTATATTATTAAACATAGAAAAGGTGTTTGAACATAACGTTGATAGACATACAGTTTCCGATATTTCTCAAATAGTAGGTTCCCGTGGTATACAAATAAATGTTCCCAAAACTGCCTATAGAAACCCCGTCAATAACATACTTGAAGCCGAACTAAGCTTATTCGCCATACTCACTCCTCCACAGATCAATCCACGTCCTGTAAATCTAGAATTTCTGAAACAGTGATCGAATCAGATGGAATAGAACGCGGTAAATAATGCCAAGAACGTATACCGCCAACATATCATGACATGCAATTTATCAATATGTAATAATGCGGTATTTTTTTCATGGCCTGACTATTATATATATATATATATATATATATATATATATATATATATATATATATATATATATATATATATATATGTAATTTACCCTATCCATTTCACAAATGTTTACCAAGCTTTTAGATGTATGTGTCGACATTTACTTTCAAGATATTCAACATTTTCTTTTCTTTTGCAGATCACGAAAGGAAAAATATTGAAGGGTATAATTCTGAACCGACAATCATTTAACAGCCACAACATCGCCCTCCTGCCAGGATTTCGCATTAAAGCCCTTCACTGCATTGAAGTTGTCTCCTTACTGGAAAGTAAATATTATTTGATTTCTCCGCGCATATTACTGCTGCTAACATCATCTGCTCGCCGTCTTTTTGTGCTTTCTGAATAAATTTTGTCTCATTTACGGCACTATATCAGCAACAACCAAAAGAAGATATAAAAATAGTAGATTTTTATGTCGGCAAATAATATTTGCGCAATCATATCTTACAAGAATAAGCATCGCTAAAACAAATTACATTTTTATTTCTATCTAAATAAAAAAACATTTTACTGAAAAGAAAATTAAGTATCTCTGCGCATTCTTATTTTGACATCTTTTTTCTATATCTCCTGAGAGTGATTATAACTTTACATCGTTTTACATAGATACATTTAAAGTTTTGCTGTTATTTAAAATAACGAGATTCATTTTCGGAAATATTGAAAATATTTACTTCCGTCGCCCGCAAAAGGATAGACAAACACGCACAATTGATATGCATTAAGACGCGCATTCATAATTCATTCAGGTTATATCTCGAACACATTTGAGTAAAAGGGTTAAAAGATAGACGTATATCCGGAAGGTTTTCATATATTTCTGCGGCAGAAATTATAATTTCGCATCATCATATGTTATTCACTCAGGTTCAAATAATTTACTATTTTTTGTAAAAATAAATACCTCATGTAAAAAGGAATAAGTTCGATTTACACGAAAATTAATCGAATAAAAGGTTATACGTGTATCATATATACACACGCACACACACGCACACACAATATATATATTGTATGAATCTCTCTCTCTTTCTCTCTCTCTCTCTCTCTCTCTATATATATATATATATATATATATATATATATGTAGGTTTGTCTGTATAATCCAATTATATTGTGGCATCAAAAGTGGCATTATACATCTAATTAAGTTGAAAAACTATACACATTAATATACTGTTCTAACTAAATATTTTTGTGAATTATACTTTCTTTTTCCTTTCACATGCCTACTATTATACGGAAGTAATTATTTGGTGTCATAGAAGCATATTGATAAATCTAACTACTGTTCACTGTCAAGCATTATCCGAAGTAAGAATCATTTCGCTTGTTTTAAGGGACTCTTGTGTTTGCTTTTCATTTATAGAATATACAGTATTATTATTTCACATATTATTATATACATTTCTGCTGAAATTCCACCACAGCCATGAGGCAATTACGCCGACTTTAGGGTTATTTTACACGAACTTACATTAACGTCAGGATAATATCACGCACACTGAAAAGCATTCCTTTATAGAGCTAAAAGAGATTGCTGTATTTCTCCAATATAAAACCTCTGCTAGTGTAAGTGCTACTGATTTTGATCAGCGATATATGTTATGTTTAGAGGATTAGAATAAAATTCTCTCATATGTGTATCCGTTTTGTAATATTTATGGAATATCAGCAAAGCTTCTTTATTGATATCCGACAATGCTTCCGAAAGGCCGCTATTTTGCGCAATTTTCTCTGTAAATTTATTAATACGAAATAAATTTCGCACATAATTAACCTTTTAGTCGTTTGATTTTGTAATAAATGTTACAAATTTAACTAATTCACTGATTGTTTTATTTGTTTATATAGAAATCTTTGTAATTTTCTTTCTCACTTGTTGGCACTTCAACAGACACTAATTTTATTAAATAATTCTGGTTTTAAAATATATTTAACATACTCATTCAGCGGATCTCCTCTTTTGCGTGGACAATATATTCCTAACTGAACAATAATAAGTCATCAAATTTAAAATTGCTTTTATTTTTCATTCACATTTACTTTATAAGATATATACTCAATTTTCTCAGTCAAGGACTCTGTTACTTCATTTCTCCCGACAAGTATTATTTTTTCATTTTGTTTACTCATAAATAAATACTGAAAGCAAAAATAAAAAAAATAATTTTCCAAATGTAAACCACCGGATAATTTCAATTATACTCCGCAGAAATCAGTGAAAATTGATCGATCAGTAAATGCTTTTTTGATCTTTCATTTATCTATATTTATTCACCTAAATCATTTACTAAAAAATTGAAGAACAACATAAACCATTTAAAGATGTTTAACATCAGAAGGACCTGTCAATACTAGACGAATTTTAATAAATGTCTGCTTTCTTTTTACTAACGAGAAAGAAAAAAAGTTTATTTACTCTCAAGAGAAAACAAGATATATGACTGTACATAAAATCGTCATACAATATTGCTAGATAAAAAAAGGTGACGATTGCTTTTCTTATTCATATACATACATACATATATATATATATATATATATATATATATATATATATATATATATATATGACAAAAATATGTTCACGAAAATAAATTGGAAGGAATGAGTCAAGAATCAATTAAGATATTTTATACATGTAAGTAGATATGAACATATACACATACACTTAAACTAAAACCCATTTAAGTGAATACAAGTTATATAAATATATATATAAAAATATATATATCGGTATCTATAGTCGTAAATATATTTAGACTCATCATCATTTAAACGGAGACAACCCAAGAAAATTAATACAAAGAAAACATTGTAAAATTAAAAGTAAATAATCAATAACAAGATACAAATTTCTTGCGAAATTCCCGAAAAAGTTTGGTGAAATAAAAATAAGATGAAATAAAGAAAAATATTATTCTCCATGCGGCAAAGATACAAAAAAAATTAATTAAAGAAACGGATACGACGACAAAGATAAAATCTTTAATACGAACAAATATTTCTCCTCCGTTTAGACTCAATGGATTGTACCAGATGCTGAAGACAGAAGCTTAACTCAAAAGAAGATACCTCACACATCAAACATTGTTATTCGGATGCCAATCAATGGATACTTTGGAAACATACACCTTGTCGACTATCGTGTTGAATATGGAATAATAAACCTGTAATTATCAAAGGATATTCTACTAAAAGGTAAGTGAAATATTATCCCGATATATGCTATAATTTCGATGCAGTTATTTGGTATGAAATATGTTGTTTTTATTTTCCTCTATTTAGTGCACATGTCTTACCGTCTTGTTGTAATCTTAAGAATATCCATGACACTATCACATTAATATCACATGTTCCATAGCATTACAGATGACATTCCTACACAAAAGTTCATACACTGATTTTTTCTTAGGCAATGATGACTTGTCCATTCGACCCATGATTCCCAAACACTAAAGACTCCATGAAATTTTACTTAGCAATAAACTGTGACACTTAATGGAAATGCTGTTAGCATGTGACATAAAATATGTTCTTTTATTTTCGGGGAGTAATATTGTCTTTGTTCCAACATGAAGCTTTATATTTTATCATTACAAAACTTCGTGCCCGATTAGAAATTTAAAATAAACTTTTACATATACAACAACACATTTATTAGTCAAATATATAGTCTCCATTGATTTCTCAGCTTTCTATAAGGTTGTTGATGACATTTTCGTAGAAAAGTCGTGGTTTGTTGGAAGAAAGTTAAGAGTTAATTTTTGGATCGACTGTATAGCGGCAATATTTTTGTCATTTAATTTTTCTGTAGATACCGGCACAAATCAAATTCAGAAGGCGCCAAAATGAGGAGAACACGTTAGCTGCTGGAGAGTTTTCCATTTTAAATATTTAAACGTTTTCAAGGTCCATTCTGTAATATTTAGACTTGCGTTTTCATGGTGGAAAATGACACCTTTTCGATTGAACAAAATCAAATTTTATTGTCGAAACCAAGCCTCTTCAAATGGCACAAGGTAGATGAAAAATCAAATTCCAAACTATTATCAATCTCTTCCGTCGAACTTTCGGTTTATTCTCCACGAGGGCAAGCAGAGCGTCTTCATCGGCAATGAATGTACGCCCGAAGCGTTGATCGTTTACGCTAAAATCACCCAGAGGAAATCTGCCAAGCCACATCTTGACCGATCCAATGAAACCTTCTGTATTATTTTAAACTCAATTCCGACGGTTACTTCGAAATTCATAGAGCATAATATGACGAAAGGCCAACTTTTCAACCCCCATCTTGAAGTAGTTCATTTGGGGACAAAACGTCACGTTTTAACAAAGTCGCAACTGAAAGAAATAATGTTCCATTCTAGAAGATAGCAGAAATCGGTGCCAAAACAAAGGCTATTGTCAAGTTGCTGTCATTTTATATTAAAAATCAAAATCGGATACAAACATTTACTATGATCTGATAATTTTCAATGCTTAGGGTAAACATGTTAAGAATAACGATTTTCAGAAAGGATTCCAACTTGCCAGATAACCTAAATGAAAAAATATCGAGGCGATAAAAATAATTACTTATTGATATATTTAGCAAATAATAAAAGTATCGAATATAATAGGGTATTTTTCTTTGAGACATAATAAGGCAACCGATTTTGCCATGAGATGAAATATATAGATAGTTCCTTTACTTTTCGAAAGTGTAATACAATAATTTTTGTTTATATTGACGCCTACATATACACATTAATTTTGTTGAGAAAAAAGTATTGATAGGATATTATATGTTTCCGTACACATTTCGACATTTCTAATTCAGGTAATCACTTGTCGATAAATTTTACACTAAACGTTCTTGGAAAATGCTTTGAAAAGTTATCGTAAGGGCTATTTTCTAAAGCGTAATCAAAATCCAATTGAACCTGAAAGTCAAATGCGCTCAGAATTTATGCCAAAATTCTATGCGGAATCATGTAACATAATGTGTCTGTGTGCATAATATATATATATATATATATATATATATATATATATATATATATATATATATATATATATATATATATATATATGCATGCAAAGACTTGTACCTATAGAAAACAACATAGTTTTAATTAAAATAGACGTCATTATTTAACCTTTAAATACGCTTTTTCAAACGGTAATCGGTCACGAAGCAAGAAACAATCGAACACGCATTAATAAATAACGAATGAGGAGGGGAAATTGGAACACGATCAGAACAGATTTTAATTATAAGTAAATTAGCGACTAAAAATTTGGTAATTTCCAAAAGAGTATAAAATGGAAAAAAAAGTCACTTAATATCCCTCTATCAAACTTGAGGAACGAATAAAATGTTCCTTTTGTCTACGTAGGCTCGGCCGAGGAAATTTAATGTAAACAGCCTCGGAGATGCGAAGCCCAGCGGACTCTATGTAAGTTGGAAAAAATACGCCATCATAATCGATGGCACAATCACTACGGTCCAGCAAATGCTGCCCAATGGAAGCGTCGTTCACTGCTTGAGTGGTTCTTCAAACATGGCGCTGGCTGTTAGAACGCAAATAGGCAGGTACATGTTTTGTAATCCGCGTTTCTAGCCTCTAATTAGTCCATCCTATATACAACACATCGCAACGGCATTTGAATTTGTATATAACTGAACTGTTCTGAAAACAGGACAACCGATCCTTTCTGATCATGGAAACGCGGATCACGTCTGGAACAAAGTATGCAACTTAACAGCGTTATAGCACATAGCAACCCAAGCTGAAATTCTGTTAACAAACAGTTGACATTTCCTGCTTAACCAAGGCAACTACAAATAAATTTGGTATCGATTAGGTCCTAGAACCACTGGTTCCTTAAATCGTCTAATTTTACCATCAATAACGCCTTTGATGACATTAGTAGTATAAACATTACTTTCAAAGTTTTATTGGATCCTTGAAAGTTCTCCGTCTAACAGGATAGAGACTAAACCAATTTTACGAACCTTAGGAACAAAAGTGTTCTAACTTGTGTACAAGCCTGTAATAGTGCGTTTACGAACGATGCTGGTGAAAAAAAAACAACAACAAAAAAGCACCATGCTTGCGTTCTACGAGAACATCTAAAAAGAGCAATGTACCATCAATCCCAAACCCCATAGTAAAATGAATGGTTGGATGGAGATAATTGAGTTCCGTAAAAGCATTAGTAGCTCCTCCAGCTGAATAAAAAATTGAAATGTGTCATGAACGTACCGCATATCAAGATAGGGTTTACGGACCTTGTTAAAGAGAAGTCCCTCATAACCTACGAAAATATTGGTCAGTATGGGACGCAATCACTAGCCATTGCAACACCCTCTGTCTGGGTTTATATAATATTGTTGAAACTGAATTAAAAAAAACATAAGTCGCCAGACGCACACATTCCAAAAGCAAATTTTCAAGAATGCAAGTCGGACCGAAATTACCTCTGTAAAGAACATCAGTACATATATTAATGGTCTCAGGAAGAGGCACACTGGTATAGATGATGACTATGACAAAAGACACTAGTAGTTTATTTTCTAAATTTCTAGATTTCTAATGAAATTTGAGATATTGTGTGCTGAGAAAAATCCTTTACTGGCTAGAGCAGTTCAGTCAACAAATTGACCAACTCATGCTGCGCAGATCCCACCATAGTTAAGATGGGTCTAAGTTGTACACCTTTCTTATGTAACTTTGGTAGTCCATACATTCTGGTCCGTTGAGAGCTCACATGTCTAACTTCATCATAGATATCCTTGGAGATTACGTTTTTTTTGTATACTGAAATCAACCATCTCTGTATTCTCGGTTCAGCCTTACTAGTATTGTCTTACATACTAGCAGGCCTGATCGTCTTAAACTTGGAGGAATCATTCAGAAGATTGGCCATCTTATCCAAATAATCTTGCCTGTTTAAGACGTCAACGCCAGACTCCTTATCAGGCTTAGTAATGTAAACGTCATTCCTTGACTTTAAAGATTTCATGATCTTAAAATGAACGCTTTGCCACGTAGGAAAAACCTCCTCAGCAGTGAGTGAAACAAATTCATTGGACAGTATATATATATATATATATATATATATATATATATATATATATATATATATATATATATATATATATGTATGCAGAAATATGGTCTTAAAGTGTGCTATATTTATGGGGTAAAGTGCTCAATATCAGAGATAGAGCGTGTGTAAATATAAAAGTGGACATGGAAGTCAGCACTTAGAGGCGACAGTCTGTTTCATGCTAGTGCAATCGACAGTCTGTTTCATGCTAGTGCAATCGCCTGACGATTGCACTAGCATGAAACAGACTGTCGCCTCTAAGTGCTGACTTCCATGTCCACTTTTATATTTATATATATATATATATATATATATATATATATATATATATATATATATATATATATATATATAATATAAAACTAGAACTTGTAAATCTGGAAAATGAATCCTACTTAATATGTCTGGAAAATGAATCCTGCTTTAATGTGTCAATTTTTAAAAAAATATTTTATTACTTTTCAAATAATAAAATTTGTTGACAAAAATCACTGTTAACACAAAGGAGTGAATTAACTTTAAATTGCCGACACAGTTTATATGTTATATTAAAATATAGTTAAATTTTAAACACAAATATGTATTACCATTTCTTATATCCATACTTTATTAGTATAAAATGGTCCACGCTCTACGGGTAATTACTCTATTTTGTTTATTCAACTTAAATATTTATATGTATTGCCGTCCAGTTAGTATTAGTAATATCGTATATAGATGCTCCATAGTTTTAATTTTATCTACTGGTGCCTTTAATAATCTTCTTAAGTATTTTTTCTGCTAACTTTACGTCTAATTAACCAACCCCTCACGTCAACAAATTGAACATGTCATATATGCCTACAATCACGATACATTTATTGCTGGCATATTTTCTGCAATCGTCAATGATAACATTGTATCCCGGTTTAAGGTTACAGGAAGTAATAACTCACTCGCCTCCACCCTCTGAGTTTACTTTTCTATTTAGCGTAGATCTGACATTAAATCGGTTAATTAAGACATATCCAAAAGTCTATTTTTAATTTTGACCTTATGTCAACGCTTTAACTTTCGGAAACGAAGTAACACTTTGTTTTAAATTTCCGTAAAAACCAAAATATTTCCAGGGATATAACATCGCTTGAAGAAATGTAATCATAATATTGAAACATGAAAGTTTTGTGTAGCAATTTCAAAACTATTTTAGTATAATCTCTTATAATATATATATATATATATATATATATATATATATATATATATATATATATATATATATATATATATATATATCTTCTTATATAGCTTATATGTACATATATATATATATATATATATATATATATATATATATATATATATATATATATATATATATATATATATACATATATAATTATATATATATATATATAGCACTGTAGAGACTAATATGTATACAGTTATAAGTTTCAGGCGAAATAAATGACACTATTCTGATGTGAATTTTACTGATTTGTTGTTTGAACACACTAATTTTTAAATTTTTGCAAGTAGTTTTGCTTTGTATTTTTATCAATTATTATTCTTGTTATATATACGATGTCACAAGTAATTGTCGCCGACGGTTTAAGTGTATTCGCCTTGTTGATCATGTAAGATGATTTGCTCTCTCCCAGAAACTATAACAAATGTCCGTTGAGGATAGTTGCAGTATAAACCACAGGTCGGCTATATGGGCGTTGGACAAAGACAAATGTGTCTGAGCAGGTGTCTGCAACATGGATTGGCTAACTGCCCTACTCGAGATGCATATTAGGATATGAGCAACTAGCCGGCATCTCCATATACGATGAGATGTTTTTCGAGAAGTACATTCATCTCTGTCTGACTATAAATATCAGCTTTACTTTTTATACCCGGGCCAGTTAAAGCTATCGGCAATTTTTATCCATCTTCTGTTGCCCCGGTAATCGCCTCTAATTATAAGGGATCTATAATTCTTTACCGAAAGAATATAAGTAGATGAAAGTAAAATTCCATCACGTTTTGCCGATTCAGATTTCCACGCTTGTTTTATGTGTCATCACTTCATGGCGTGTATGATCATAACACTCCACAATATTCCATCAGTTTTAGCTCTTTGTTCCCTTATAATCTCTGCAGCTTTAAGTTGTGTCATTGCGGTGGGGTAGGCCCCTTTTACACAAGATGGACTCGTCCAAAGTGTACTTATACCGACAAAGAGAATACCTGCAGGTTGAGATACGTTGAGTCAGAGGGGGAGATACGTTGAGTCAAGGTGAGCGACACAAAGACGGTACACAGGGTGTTCACAGAGTGTTTTACTAGAGTCCAGAGAGAGAAATAATTACGGCTTCACTTACCGAGATTTGTACATATACTTTCTACTAACCTGGACTTCTTACGTTTAATACACTTATATTTCTATCTCAATTACTGGCGTTGTTTATTTATTTGTGCAGGATTCCATTCCCGGAATCCACAACAGTCTTCTATTCACAAAAGCTCGGTAGATACGTTATTTGATTTTAACTCTAAGGAAAACTCTCCATTTTGTTTACATTTTCCTTAAAACCTCCATGCTGCACCTTTGTTTCCACTATGGTACTTTTTTCTCTAGCTTATTTCTTCCACCGTTCTTCCTTAACTTTCGTTTAATTTTTTTTCTTTCCTACATAACTCTACTTTTTGTAATGTATGAAAAGATCATTCATATTTAACTGTTTTATTTTAATCTATAGTTTCTATAAATTATTTCTGTAACCTAATAATGGAAGCAACATTTATAAGAACTAATTGATTTTAATGTCAATTCCTTCTTTTCAAAAACGCATACAATACAGATCTTGATCAACCATTTACGTATGGACCCTGAGATATATGATTACCATGAAAATAAGAAATATTTTGAAAAAAATTACAAATGTTAACAAAAGTAAAATGTAAATGGTCATCAAAGATTTCCAGAATCTAAATATTATTTATGAGATTGGGCTTTTAACTATACAAGACCCAAGGTCAAACAATTCACAAGCAAATATATATTGAAACTTAAATGCATCTTTTTACTTTTCAGTATGATAATGCACCGAAAATTAATATAATTCGAAATTACTATGACATAATCTTATAGCTCATTTGTCTTGGAGATTTCATAAGTTCTTTATTAATTCTTACGTAAACAATTTTTTATTCTATTTTATTTTTAATTTTCAGCATTTTAAATCTTCAGATTAGATGGAAATACAGAGTCAGATATTATTTGTGTAATATGGCTCCTTGTGAGAAATATTCTGAAGAGTTTCTTTGTAACTCAACTACCTATAATTCACCAGTTAATTCTTAAAATTAACCAATGAAATGAGCAAATTTCTTTTTAAACGTCACGCCTTCTTGGGTTTCCTTCCTTTATTATGCTGGTAATACTACTGTTTATAGTCACACTTTGGAAAATCAAGATGATCGCAGTTTGTAGTCGTTCTTTCGTCATATAAGAAAAACAAGTTAACTTCACCTCGTCGCAATGAATAGAAATTCTAAATGGTCTCCAGGTCACTGGAGATCTCAATTAGAACTATACAATCTATTGTGAATGATGCCGGGAACATGGTAGGCTAATTTATCATTTTGTACGAAGTCCTTTACTCCTCCTAACATGTTTTATATTGACAAGAGTCAGATTCAACTAAAAATGATACATTGCTGCAATATCTATGAAATATGAAATATACCTGGGCTGGAATTGCTCACTCTATAATCAAAAGCCAGAAAAGTTTACGGATGAATTTTATATCTTTTTCTCACAAGACTTTTTTAGGAAAACATGCTTCTTAATTCGAGTAGGTTTTATCTCTCTTTCCGGTATTGATTGAGGTTTCTTTCCAAAAATTCTGTTTGAACTTGTGTGGAATGTTAACATGTTGATTATGTCATTATTTCCTCTTCGAGTAATATGTGCTATCCATTGCATTTGTTACCATTTTTGAAAGTCATCAAGCTATGTGATTTTTGTTATTTGATACAGTTATTTGTTTGTAGGGCAGGCCACAATTTTCAAAGATGGATTATTTTTTATACGATACGCAGGCATTACTCGCTCAAAGACTTTCCTTTTACCACTGATCATAGCAAGCTGTTGCATACAGCTGACAGATTAGATATTTCTAAACAGATTCGGCTCTATGCATGATATCCATATGAAAGTCTGGAACTGAGGAAATGACTCGAGTTTTCAGTTAGAACACTTCTAGATAATACGAAAGCCATAATGTTGTGAAGAAATAAAATTACGAGACAACGAATTATTTCCCCCACCAATTTCAACTGTAGAATTTATTTTGTAATACTTGTTTTTACTAATCTTATACATACGTTAATAACGCCTTCTAGGCACGCTAGACTATTCTCTAGTAAGTGTCAAGATTTATGCGAAAAAGTTGGCCCTTGTTCACCCCTGAATGTTCTGCTATCATAGCTCAGTGGAATCATTATTCAATATCTATCGGAAGGAGAGGTGTATTTTGATTCTTCAGAACCGCCCTCAATCGTTGAAAGAATGTTCTGGAAAATGTAAAGTGTAGCTATGCGCAAGCTGTCAAGGCCAATTTTGAAAAGAAAAAAAACTGGATCCCGCGAATTCTGGAAAATTGTCAACCAAGTTAGGAACAGAAGAAAAGCGGCTATGACAAATCGTTCCAAGGCCATATCTTTCTTGACAGACAAGGCGAAGCACTTCGCGTCGATCATTGTCTCAAACTCGGCGTTAAATAAAAAAGTCACCTCCTCCACAACTTTCCACATATCACTGAGCACAGTCTCACTAATATGTTCAGAGAATTATCAAGACATATCTAAGAAAGCCACTGGGCCAAACAAAATTCCAGTGGTTGTCCTTAAGTGTATCAACTCGGAATTACCCCCGATCCTAACAAAGTTATTCAACCGCTGCTTGAAATGCGATGGAATGTGTTAAGTGTATACCCGGCCTTCAACTACGTAAGCGAGCAATCTCCTCGCTTCCAATATCGACAGATCAGTTCCCTCAGTTTCAGAAGCAAAGCAAGTTTTTCTGTTAGGTTATAATCAACAAGAAGATCGTTGAACAGCTTGATAAGAACAAAATCATCAGTGAATAGAGAACGGGTTTTGAACATCCCGATGCAAAGCTGATGTAATAACTACTATTAGTCACAGTATTAGACAAGCTCTTGAAGACAACCTCACTTCCAAATCCATATCATTAGATATTTTGAAGGCGTTTAACCAGGTGTGGCCCAAAGGTGTGCTACTCAAGCTCTCTCGCTATGAAATCACAGGAAATGTCTTCTTAATCTTTCCTAAAATGTTCCTGAAAGTAGTTATTAACGGTCAGTCCTCCGGGACCCTGGCGGCCAGCGCTGCCATCCACAAGGAGCAACTTCTCGGATAAAACCTCTCTTTTGATTTACAGAAGTGATCTGCCTAAGAATCTTCCCAGATCATTTGTAAACATAAAATCGTGCCGATTATACGATGATATACGAGTGCAACTCTAAAACTCTTGATGGTCAGAGATTGGCAGCTGATCTATTATCCGATCTAAGATTAACTTCACGTTGCGAGAAAGACTACCTGGTTATATTCATTGCCTGGATAAACAAACTAGTTACATTCGATCATCGCAGATCGGAAACCGAGGTTGTTGTGTCAGTCATTATGAACGGTTTTCCACTCGGGGAGGCTCTGTGCCTTGCTAAAGATTCAGAAAATATGGTCGGCTCCCTGTATCACCCATGTAATTACCTGACTCATGCTATTCTCTACCTTTACAAGAGACATGCCAGGCCAAGAATGGAGTACTGTTGTCATATTTGGACTGGAGCTGACCAGTTCTCACTTTCCAGTCTCGATAGAATGATCGAATGATCTCCTAGTCCTTGTGGATGACAAATTATTTTCCACCTATCAACGTTTCTCTCACAGGCGGAACATGTCAAGTCTTTCACAGCTCTCTTGCTATTTTCATGGAAATTCCTCAGCCGAACCCCATTCTTTGTTTCCGCCAGTCCTAACCTTAATAGCAAGGATCCACAATGCCACTTATATTGTAGCAAATATCCTACATTCCATCCGTATTCCACTGGTGATAATCACTGCTCTGGAATCGACTCACAAGAAGATGTAACACTGACCACTTCATTTTTGCCTGCACTTAATCTAATTCGCTAACTCTAGTGTCTCTGCGGGCCTTGTATAGGCTGAAACTCACTGTAAAATGAAGAATAATGCAAGAGAAAATATTTTATTAATATATCAATTTCTGTCACTTAATCGATATTATATGGTTTTGTAAAACCCGGTTAAATTTCAGAATTTTAAAAAATTGACGGCATGAAATAAATAACGCTCAGCTTTAATGTCGATCTTTTTTTTCTTTACAAAAGCAGAAATTATTTCTTACGAGAACGCAAGTGTTATATTCTGTTTCTTAACTCGTTCAGCACAAATAGGAGCTACAAAATATGAACTGTTATGTCAATGTAACATAATGTGAAAAATCTCTCACTATTAAGGATTAATCATAGCCATTATTTTATTTATTTTCTGATGTTCAACTTCGACTTGCTTTCTATAATTTGAATGCAAAACTGACACTCTAATTGTGTGGTTCTTTTATTTTTGCAATCTGAATTCAAATCGGCGCGCTGCTGTCGCCGTAGTAGTTCATCGATTTCTACTTAAGAATATTTAAAGCAGACGTCCATACTCTGAAGAGAAGTCATCTTGAAAGTGCTTAATGGCTTTGATCACGTGCTTAATAAATAGATGTTTACGAGCAAAGAATAAGCATGTTTTCTCAGTCTCTCTCTCTCTCACTTTTCTCCCTTTCTCGTTTCTCTCTATATTTCTCCTTGTCTAACGCTTTCTCTATCTCTTTCTACGTCTCTCTCTCTCTCTATCTCTACGTCGCGCTCTCTCTTTCTCAATCTAACTGGCGGTTTTCTCACCCGCTCTTTGGGTTTCTCCATCTAACTCTGTCTCTCACGTTTTTCTCCCCTTAACTTGCTCTCCTTTTCTACCCCATCTCTCCTCGTTCACACGTTTTTCTCCATCTGTGTCTGTCTCGCATTTTCTTCCTCGTTCTCTCGATTTTCCCCTCTCACTCGCTCTATCTCACGTTTTCTCTCTCTCTCCCTTCCCCTTCTATCTCTCCCATTTTTCTCCCTCTATCACGCTCACTCATTTTTATCCATCTAGCTACCTGTATCGTATTCTCCCTCTCTTGTTTTCTTCCTCTTTCTCTCTCATTTTTTTATCTTTCTCTCATTCTTTTTCTCTCGTTCTGTCTTCTCCCTCTACCAATTTCACTTCCAGATTTCCCCTTCTATCTATCTCACCCTCTGTTTTCTCCATCTCTCTATCTATCTCCTTTTTCCCCTCTTTCTAGACATTTTCTCCCTCTATCCATCCCCTTCTTTTGTATCCCCCATCTCTTTCTCGCTTTTCTCCTCATATCTTTTGTTTCTCCCTTCTCTCTCGCTTTCCTCCCTCTCACTCCCTTGTTTTCTCCACATCTTCCTCTCTCTCGTTTTTCTTCCTCTATCTCTATCTCTTTTGTCTCCTTTTATACCTCTCATTCGTTTTTCTTCGTTCTATCTCTCTATTTTCTTCATCTCTCTCTCGTTTTTCTCCCCCTCTCTCTTTCTCTCTTTCCCTCTCGCATTTTTCTCCTTTTAGTCTTTAGTTTTTGAAATCGTTCACTTCATACATATGAGCGACTAGAACAATGTCCTTTTGAAAATGGGGAAATATATATATATGGATTTTAAAGTTAATCCGTTGTGGCGCGACAGATGGTAGCAAGATAAAATATGGCAGTCGATAGAACATATATAGAATTTGATGTCTCATTTCGTACAACAGACTCTGTTCCATTTTCATAAAGAAATTGAAAAAATTAAAGATAATTTCATAATATTCGTTTTCTATGAAGGTATTTCAATTTGTAAAATACAAGTAAGGATTTTCGTAATGTTTAAATGAAGGTATTAATTTTGCAATCTATGTCTCTAAGAATGGTTGAAAGAATTCTTTAGATGACATATATTCAGAAAAGAGTAAAAGAATAAGGAGTAATATAATCATAAGAGCTCTCATAAATTATTGATTAAATACATATCCATAAAATTTTTATAATTTTTGTCGATTCAGAATCATTGTAATTCGGGTAAAATGCGAAAGCTAGTATAAGTAATTCACACTGTGAATACCTCTACCCCACCCAAAAAAACGTGCATCTATTAAAACATGCGTATCCACTAAAATAAAGTTTAGAGTATTACGAAATAACGTCGAATTAAAAATTCGATGAGTATTGAAAGTTTTTACCTCTATTTTAATAATGATTTGCGCCTTACTCTTATATAGAGCAGTTTAACTACAATATATATATATATATATATATATATATATATATATATATATATATATATATATATATATATATATATATATATATATATATATATATATATATATATATATTCTGTTATATTTAATATAATTTAAATTGTATAATTTTCCAATTGTTACTTTCTAGTCTTAATAGCAATCATCTTATAAATCATTTTATAAATTTCTATGAAAATTTCTCGGACATTCAGGCCGGTAAATGTTATTTAATACTGTTTATTATAAAACAGAGCATTTGCTTAAATACTTGTATCTATAAAATGAACGTTAAACATAATATAAATGTCTTTATATATATATATATATATATGTATATATATATATATATATATATATATATATATATATATATATATATATATATATAACTCTTATCTTCCTACGCATATATTAAATCTATACATTATCCTATATATATATATATATATATATATATATATATATACAAGTATAGGATTGGTGTATACGGAATAAATTCCAATAACGAACAATTACTATTCTTAAAAGAGTGCTCAATATAGAATAGAGCAGATATAATTAATTATTTGAAAATTATGACATAAATATGTTATAAAATCACTAAAAAATATCAATTTTGTTTCAACACCTCTGGTGTTTTACCAACATCATCTCTTGATAAATCACCAGAAGTGTTGAAACAAAATGGCTATTTTTGTAGTGATTTTTTAACATATTTATGTTATAATTTTTTTAATAAATACTTATATATATATATATATATATATATATATATATATATATATATGTATGTAAGAGTAATAGAGTGAGCACGTATGTCAACACCAAATTGTGGCAGCCTGATACATGCTTGAAACTAAATAATCAGGCCTAGTGATTGCGTTCAATAATTAAGTATAACAAATTACGCAAGGAGCCGAACTTTAAAAAATGATCAATGATTACAGTTTCTGAGCTAAATACTTAATGAGAAGAAAAAATATACTTTTCAGGAAAATAAGTTCCATACGTCTTCTAACCTTTATTGTACTTGTGATTCCTTCTTAAACTTTTGTTTAAAATTGTGTGGAACGTCATCATCTTGATTATGTGATGTTGTTCTTTCGAGCTACATATACTTTTCGAGGTTCTATTATTTGGTACAGCTTTTGAAATTTATCCCCTATCAGCGACCAGTTCTTTCATCCATTTGTACAATCACATTGCGTAGGTCACTCGTTCTTTACCCTGGTTTCTAATGGTCTTCACGAAATTCTTCATTCTTTAAAGTCCTATCATTTTGTACTCTAGAGATTTCAACTATTTCTTTACAGTTGCATGTATAACTGTCCTTGTATTTGCTGTTTTCGTTAAGACTTTTTCATTGATTTTATAACCTTTTCAAAATATCTTAGTCATTATTCACTAAAACATATCTCTTTTTTTGAGAATGTTGCCTAGAATTCTTTCTCGTATAGGCAATTAGATATGAAAAGTCATATTATTTAGGAGACCGAAATCATTGTTCCTCACGATATTTTACTATTTCTTAATGATTTGCTTAGTTTCTATAATGCAACTTATAATAAATGGGCTTTACCTTCAATTCGGTTATTCCTTGGTCATTTCGCACGACTGATGTGCTCAAACAATACCTCATAAATTATAAACTATTTTGTTTTGATAAAAATTTGGTTTAAAGATGTAGTCCCATCTTAGTGGCCTTTTTTTGTATGTTTTTGGAATTTTACAAAAGTATCCATTTCAAATATATTTACCCCAAAATTCTCATTTCTGCTACATAGATGTTTCTCTATTAATATATCCACAAAACATAATTTTACACGATATTTTCAGTGAACATAATAACGTCGAACCAAAATATACTTTACCTTTGAATCTAACAACACTCTAATAAACCTCCAATATCCTCATAATAAACCTCCAATATCCTCATAATAAACCGCCAATATCCTCATAATAAACCGCCAATATCCTAATAATAAACCTCCAATATCCTAATAAAAAACAATATCCACAATTCTACAAGAAAGGCATGCACAATAAACAATAGCAAAAAAAAATAACAACATTATTAATAACAATGACTATAAATTTGATAAAAACAGAGACATGATACTACTTACTAACTACAAAGCACCCACTATACAAAACTACTTTCAATCTAAAAAAATCAACATAATAACAATTATATCCAAAACAATTATGTATATTATCAGAAACAAAAATTATCATAAGGATAATCATTTTGAATCATGTATAGATAACATCATTTGCCACAAATTCTCCTCAAAATACATTAGGGAAACTTGTAGAATAATTTAAAAAACATATCTATGAACACAAAAGGAACCTAATACATAATAATATAGCAAATGCATTTGATATGCAGTGAAATAAATTCAACCACATCTTTGATCCAAAATTGCCACACATATTAAAAGAGAAAGCATATTATACAGTAAGTTTTCCAGAGTGCCGCTATTATATCTTATCAAAATATAAATCTGCACCCCGGAATCTTTGGCAATATCGCCATTCCTGAAAGCATTATTAATTTCCCATATCGAAAAATTGAAGGGAAATTGTTACATTCATAAACTCCTGATATCTAAAATATGTAACACATAAATTCCAAACTAAAATAATTTATATACTAATTCATATAAAAAAATCAAGAATATCGTTTGATGACTTTTGTTCATTAGACATAGAATTGTGTCGCTTGGCGTTGTCCATAGCTTGCCTAAAGTTTTTGGCTAAGCTGATGAATATTTATGTGCCTTTTTAGTTTTAAAATATTTGGATAAACCAATAACATTTTTGCTTTTGTATGTAAGTACTTGTTACAAAAGAAAATCCTTGCATTTGACCCTCAGAAAATGAAACACGTCGGCTAAGATAAGTTTTCATTTCAGCAGTAAAAGGAATGTAAAATGATACATTTTATGTACGGGTGCGGCATAAAGTCGCGTGTGATCTGAGAAACACACAATGAAAAATGAAAGTGCAATGCTAGGGATGACACTAATGCAGAAAGTTATGAACATCGATTATAAGACAAGCCAAGTTAAGAAAGGTCATAGTAGGGATTAAGCAACAAAAATAGAGAAAAACAGAATATATATGTAGAATAACTTAGAAGAGTTGTAGTAAGTATTTTGCTCATTCAATTAGAATGGATTGCAGAGACAGCCGTAGAAAACGGCATAAGATGAAATCGAAGAATTTATAGGCAGAAGAGCAACGGTCGATAACGAATGAGTTGCATAAAATGCACAAATGGCTCTTTGTATTGTTTCAATATATTATAGTGCATTTAAATTTAAATATTTAGCCATGTTAATTATTATAGAAATAATTAAATGACCATCGAGTGAATCATGCAAAACGGCTATATGTATATATATATTATACATGTAGAGATAAAAATACGGAATGAAAGAAACCCATGCATAACTGAAGCCGTATAAGAGTACTGAGTAATGAAGATATTCATCAAATATTACGGGGAAAGAGTTGGTAATTTTTTAACCGAATCCACGAAGGTATACTGGATTTGTCGGAATATGTGTATCATTGGATGAGATGTATTGAGGGAAAAGCAATTTGGTTGAGACGGATTGATTTTCAAAGCAAGTTGAACTGATAGATAAAAAGCGCTGGTCGTTAGGGATAGCAAAATATTTCATTTTACCGGAAAATGCATTGTGGCGGCAGATGTATTGTTGATATTTTATTGAGTGGTAGATATTTTTTACATTTTTATCACCATATGTATAATATGTATAAATGTAGACTTTTTGAGTGATTCATTAGACGGTCATTTAATTATATATATATATATATATATATATATATATATATATATATATATATATATATATATATATATATATATATATATATATATGCGTGTGTGTGTATATAATTAATTATGTAATATATATATACTTAATTATATAATATATATAATATATAATAAATATATGATATATATATATAATTTATATTATATATATAATATGAATTATATATAGATTATATAATAATTAAATATTACATATATGTTATATAATTAATTATCATATATTATATATATATTATATAATTAATTCTTATTATATATATAATATATAATTAATTAGTATATGTATATTTAATAATATATATATGTATATATATATATATATATATATATATAAATCAATAGTTCTCTCAGTGTATTACACATCAAGCTTGATAAAAATATCTACTAACACAACACAAACATAAGTATATAGATATAAATGATAGACATACAAGCATACATATAATATATAAAGGTATAGATACATAGAGGTATAGATATATTGTTGCCTAGATATACATCTATAGAGAGATAGATAGATAAATAAATAGATACATGCATAAATAGATAGATAGATAGATAGATAGATAGATAGATAGATAGATAGATTACAAAATTCGCTAGAAAATGAAATAGGACAAGGGAATTGAATTTAATTCTATGATTAAATTTGAATGTTCTAGTTTCTGGTTTTGAAATATAGTAATTCCTGTGTAGCGATGGACCCATATTTTTAAATTACTAAATTTATAATAAATATAAATATAGATATTTGGGAAATTTACGACAAAGTGGAAAATGTTTCCCTGCTATGCGTTACCTTCTATAAGACCACATCGGGCGATGAATCGCTACAGGACGAAACGCATCACAGGAAAGCTTTTTCCAATTAGTCATATATTTTATCCAATATTTATAATTATATATAAAAATATTTAATGTTATCTCATATATATGTATATATATATATATAAATATACATACATAGACGCAGTTATATACATATAGATAGATACACATAGATATAAATATAGATATTTTTTTTTTAAGCTTATCACCCCAAGCAAGGCTGGAAGCCACTAGCACGCAGGGGGTTACAGAAGGTTTGGAGGAAGAGCAGATAGGAGTGGTAAAGGAGAGGATGTGGAGAAAGATAGTGGATCGATCAAGGCAAGGGGGTTACAGAAAATTTGGTGCGAGAGCAGATAGGAATGAAAGGTGAAAGTATGTGGAGAAGGGAAGTGGATAGATCAAGGCAGCTGGATATGTTGATTGACGTTACACTTAAATAGTTGGAGATTGTATTTGTCAGGGAAACAGGAATAAGGAAGTGAGTTCCACAGGCGAGATGTGCGAGACATGAGGCTATTGGTGTAGAAGAGACTAGGAACCAGCGAAAGCAGCTCTACGAAGCAATTACCGTGAAAGTATTTGTAAAAAAGACAGAGCGAGGCAAGGTGGCGTCTGTGAGAGAGCGACTGCTACGAAATGACAGATCAGGGCCAATTACATTGCATATCCGTCTCTGGATGTTATCAAGAACCCTGAGGCAAACAGCAGGGGCTCCAGACCATATATGGCAGCAATACTCCATGCAAGGGTGAATGGTCGATTTATAGATTTGGAGGATCGATTCCGGGGAGAAAAATTTCCTGGCTCGGCACAGGGAGCCAACTTTCCTTGCGGTGGATTATGCAATTGATTCGATGTATTTGTTCCATCTCAGATCAGCGGACAGCGTGTGACCGAGCAGCCGCAGAGAGGGGCTCTCGAGAAGTTGGTCTTCAGACATTCTAATGGGATGCAGGGATGGATCCTTGTGGTGGTTAATAGAGAGCAGTTTAGTTTTAGAGGCGTTAAAGTTAACCATCCATTTCTTGCCACCATTTCACAACCATTGGAGGTCCTTTTCTATTCGAGCTGCTGCCAGGTTAATTTTGTCAGTCTCACTAGATTTGTGTTTGAGGCAGGAGTAGATATACATATAGATATATACAAATACATAGATGAAAAGATAGATATACACATACAGATAGTTAAACAGATATATCGTAATAGACACAGTCACACAAACACACACACACACACACACACATATATATATATATATATATATATATATATATATATATATATATATATATATATATACACTGATATCTATATACGCGTAGAGAGTTCTACACAGAAAGTTAGGATGTAATCACTTTCTGACAGTTGGAAATAAATCTCTTAGCCTAGAAAAAGTATTATGATGCAGTTTAAACCAAGATCAGATTCATGTCTTACATGTCTGTGCAGATTAATATCGATGAGGAAAGAAATGATGAAATCGGGATATGCGTGCAACCAAGCTTTATATATTTTAAGTGCCGGTGGTGATGGGTTCGGAAATATCCGTAAATGTATTCGTTTTCCTAATTGAAGGCTATCATGAATGTATCGTCTCAAATGCAACGAGAGAGATTTTCTTAAGCATGTATTTGAATAAGGACAAAGCATGTGTGAGTGTGTTTGTACTGGAAAAGTTCTAATATCTTATATATAGAGTTGGGTATATATATATATATATATATATATATATATATATATATATATATATATATATATGTTCTGACCCTGGGTTTCACGCTATTTGCGATCATCAGATAAACTGATTAATTTTTAAATTTTGGATTTATATATGGTTGCGTATATCGGTGATGTGAGTTTGTCACCCAGGGTCACAAACTCACAGCAGTCCTACTAAATATGTTAGCTCTATCACTGAAATTGATCGCTTTCCAATAAGTACCACGCACATATAATATATAAATAATATATAAATAATTTACATAAAAATTACACACACACACACACACACACACACACACACATATATATATATATATATATATATATATATACACATTTCACATATATATATGTATATGTGTGGGTGTTGGTGCGTTTGTGTGTGTGCGTGTGTGTGTGTGATAGCTGATATATATATATGTTAGAAAGATAGTTGAATATATATATATCTGTGTGTGAGAGAGAGAATGAGAAAATATAGTATTGTGTGCATATCGTTCAGTAGGTGCAATAATAAATATCTAGCATTATATTAATGAATACATATTCTTTTTCCATATAATCAATACAGTTTAGATCATTCTGAATTTAAATTTTGGATGTCGTTGATAACACGACAAAGTAAATAGTTTGTTATAAAATATATAGAATCGACATATAACAAGTTGAGGTAATATTATTGAGAAGATTGAAGCAGATATAACTTTAAAGCTAAAAATCATTAAAAAAATAATATCGAGAAAATATATGCGCTAACTTCTAATTACAAGTGAAGAATATATATATATGTGTGTGTGTGTGTGTGTGTGTGTGTATATATGTGTATGTGTGTGCGTACATATAACAGTGTAGCAAGACATCCGATTGCTTCAATCCCAGATCCAAACTCTACCGATTTGACAGCAGTGAGTGGCTCTTACCCCTAGGTTATTGGTGCAATGCTGAATAAGGGAATTTGATATATTTATATATATGAACTCGATGGATACATATATAATCTGATAGAAATAATATATAAATTATGATTCATTTCATTTCGATCATAATTCCTTTAAACTATTTTCGCTATTCAGCAATTAATATTTCCTTACAATGAAGACATTATACATTTTTTGAAGAAGTATTATTTAATTATATTGTACCTGAAATAGAATCGTCTTAAAAATATATTCTGGAATTGTTCTTACATATGCATATACGCTTCTGTATATCACACATAATCAATAATTTTTCATATGGCGATAAATATCAACTTTCTATATAAATGATAACCGGCACTCTATATTTGCTGATATCATTTTAATAATTGCTTACTATAGACCAGACGTCGGCTAATATACATCTTTATAACCATATTAGACCCGTGCTATACTTCATGAAAACACTTCTCAGAAAATCAAATCATGGATTGTTTGCTGCAATCGCAATTTTTAAAGTTAAATACATGAGTAGCCGTAACTATAACAATATTTAAGGGTTATTTCACACATTCAAATCTCTTCCTGTGATTTTAGCTCTAATGCCACTATTCTCGACAAACATTTAGTCTAGAATACAGGTCTTGCCAATTTTTCGCGTGGAAACCCATATTGATCTAATCAATGCGCCGGTCACAAAAACCAAAAAGATAAAATATAAAAAAAGAAACACAAACTATGTTCGGTAGGGAAAAAATCGGAGTTGACAAGTACCGATTTGTTTGGAATTTAATTAAAATCGGTCGGCCATTTGAAAAATTGAACGTCGGCAATTGCTGCATTTCGTTTGGCGCCAAATTCCCCTGACATATTTGATTGGTTGGCTTAAGCTGTTCACTCTGAAATTTGTTGTCTTTCAGTGTTAATATTTCACTACTTCTATTTCGCTCTTTTTTGTTACCACAATTCATTTATCACCTTCCTTTCTTTTAATGATTATACACGTACATAAGAATGAACCATTCTAGATGCATACTAATATTATTTGCCAAATGAATATGATATAAAAGCGTGATATATAAACGACAAGAAAAAATTCTTGTAAGAACGTTCTTCGTTCCTTGACACAAGTGTAAATATTGTATATTGTAATCTGTATTTATACAGAATTCTTTTTCAAAAAGTCAATGTCAATAAAATTACGACATTAATTAACTTTCGTTTAATAGACTGAGAATTTACTTAATTTTGATTTCTCTGCGTTTTACCTTCCATTACTCCGTAAACTTTTACAATATTTTAGCGCCTATTCTACTTCATAATTTTCAAATACACAAAGAAAATTAACTCGACGATATGTCTTATCATAAATAGAGTTCACCAAATAAAATTTCCACACATGCTTTGAATAAGTGTTTCAAGAAAAAAAGCATTGGTATAAAATTATTTCACTAATTCTTCTTGTGATTTACATTAATTTATATGGTTTTACATTTATATTTTAATTATATATGGATTTATACACACGCGCGCACACACACACACACACATATATATATATACATACATACATACATACATATATATATATATATATATATATATGATAACAACATCTTAAATGTCCATTTGAAAATTATTAAACATTATTATAAACAACATCTTTATTTGTAACAAGTGTCCATTGGAAAATAGGTGTCAAAATGATTCCCTTATTTTCCTAAGAACGATTTGTACTATAGACAACTGTTAAAAATCTTTATATCGGCAGTACTAAGAATTCCTTCTATGCAAGGTGGTATTAACATATATTATCTTTCAACTACAACCCATACATAAATAGGACATAAATAGGACGTATCTTACTAAACATGTTTGGTACTTAAAGGAATTCAACAAAAGCCTAGGGTAAAACTAGAAATATTAAAAAAGAATCAAACTAGAACTTGTAAATCTTTACATAATCTATGTTTTCTATATTTACAGAAAAATCTATATAATCAAGTTTCATAACAAAAAAGCTCTGTTAAAACAAAGAAGTAAATTAATGGTGAGATGCCGATACAGTCTATTAAAATATAGTTATATTTTTTCTTTGATGAAAAATCACTTTCATATTCTTCACAATCGTCAATGATGTCATACCTAAGCGTTGGTTTATCTTCATATGAAAAAAGTCACACACTTCCACCCACTGACCTTATTTTTCTAATTAGCATCGATCTGACTGTCAATTGGTTAGTCGAGACATACCCACAAGTATATTTTAAAATTTGACCACATTCACCGGCTTTAGCTTTCGGAAAAGAGGTAACGTTTTGTTATTAAATTTCCCTAAGAATTCATTTTTATCATCAGTTACTAACCATCGCCTGAGGAAGCACTGTCATAGTATTGAAACATGAAAGCTTTTGTGTAGCCAGTATAAAATGTTTTAAGACAATCTCGTAAAATAAAAATATTATAATATGTATGTGCGCGCGGTCATGTCTCTGTGTGTGTATAAAAAGGGATATTTAATGCCGACAACATTTTGAAGGAATATGATAAAAGGAAATCCACCGTTTCATTGAAATAAATTTGTTTCCAACTTTCGCCTTTTCTAGTATTATCAAATCAAAAATCGAAAATTGGAAATATGTATGTATCTTTGTGCGCATGCTTAAATAATATATCATTAGTACTTTTTCTTCTAATTGGCGATCCTCTTGACGAAAGAAAAAAAACGAAAATGAGTGACTTTTAAAAATCCGTTAATATTTATTCTAAATCGTTTCTTAATAATTGTTAGTTCATGTCGAAATGTACTTATATATTCACCGAGTTTCCCTGTATTACATTTAAGCATACACACAAATATATACACACACATAGTTCTTTCTTTCGTTTTTTGATCAGATAAAGACCAGAAAAGCGAAACGCGCAATCAAATGTAGTGTCAATGGAACGGTTTCTATTTGTCATATAAATATATGAAAAATGAAATTTCTAAAGAATTAATAGATTTTACATTTTAATCAGATATATTTTCTTTTTACTTCAAACGTTACATTTAGAAGATGCTCGTATTTGAGTAGAAACACCGTGGTTTTTCACATTGTTTATTTCGTCTAGTGTCCATAAAACATGATAAATAAAAATGCGCATTTAATATATTTAATGAACACAGCCTATTAATTTTATTATATTTTGTCGAATATACAGACCTATAGCTGAAATCAACACTTTAAAAAATGTAATTTCAACTCCAATACGGTTATCCACTAAAAATAAATTTTGAATAATATATATATATATATATATATATATATATATATATATATATATATGTACCGTGTGTGCGAGATTGATTTCATTTTATACATCGTTTGAAAATTGGTTGAATTTTAAAAGAAACTTACCGAAATTGTAACTAATTCTTTCGAGTATCAATATTTTATACCAATTTTTTCTTCTTTGGACGATTCTCCTTGTCGATAATAAAATGAATAAAAAGTCATATTTGATACATTACAACATATCTCTCGAGAAGCTTGAGCTCTCATGTCCCCTATATTTAGCACAATTACAGGGTATACTTTGTAAATTCCAACTGCTTTTGTCGACGATACTACATTAATTGGCCAATTCAACTTGAAAAAACGAATAATAATTTCAGAGGCTCATCACATCAAAATACGGTAAACAATTATATTAATATTTTGGCGCATATGTGTTAAACTCTATTTGAATACTAAGTTCATTTTAAGCACGTGTCACTAAAATGTATTTTTTACAACATAGTTTCTTAATCCATGCACATTTAAATATTCGAACTCTTGGTTTAAAATTTTAGTTTGCATGAATATGTTTTATTAAATTTATTGAAATTATTTTATGTATTCCAAAAACCTGTCGTCTGAAGTTATCAGGTAAAACCAAATACTCACATTATACTTCAATAAAAAGTTAAGGAAATCATCAAAAATTAATCAAAACCTATAACAGAACACTTAATAAACACATATGTCAAGTCTTTGAATCCTATTCACAGTATTTGGACTATTGTCCTCATCCTTGATGCCATATATATTACAACGTTTCGACCGTTGTACGATCCGGCCTTCTTCAGGTGGTTGGAATGTCGAACTGAACCCTATATTTTGCTCACTGGAATAGACTGTTCTAGTTCCACGTGCCATGTCTAATGGATGTCAGTTATCAGTAATACCAAGTATTGAACTCTTTGGGTCCTGTCACTGGATCTATCTAACGCCTTTATCCACTGTGCCATGTGTCCTTGAGGACATCTGTGTATGAATGTCTGGGTATTATAAACCTAATGTCTTCAGCAACCATTTTTACCAGTGCTCATATTGCAATTTTTGCTGTTATCATCACATGTTTTTAACTGAGCTCATTTTGCAATTTCTTTTTTTTTATTTTGCTATTATCGCCTTTCTCCGGTATACCTTAGTACTGGTTTCCATATTTTATTCATTTCTATGCTTGGTTGGCTCAGGAAAATTTGTGGACTAGCATATGTGCAGATTCCTTAAGTTTACGGATTTTCCAATGATGTTCTTTGTCTATGATCTCAACCTGATCCCACAGGAGGCGATGATCTCTGTCATTCGTATACAGGTCTCAAGTCTGTCTAAAAACGTTCAACATGTGTAGTAGTGAATTTACTGAGAAGTGTTCCGTTTGACAATGGCAGGATATCCATATCGTGAGCTGACAGATATGATTTTACATACGTCAGTGCGACGCCAGACTGCACAGCAGTATCAGATTGGGTTTCCAGGTCCAATGCAGCCGAGTTATCCATCCTTTGCTGCTTTTTATCGTCGCTTTGCTGGGACAGGATACGTGGCCCCACAAATTATGCATCGAGGAGGACCGAAATCCGCTCGTACGCTTGACCACAAAGAACATATTGTACAGATTGTCGGAGACAATCTAGGTATCAGAACACGTCAAGTGTCCTTAGCATT
>OZ038478.1:108679180-108726680 GCA_964036315.1 Acanthosepion esculentum
TGCTGAAAATATTCAGAATAAAGAAGAATCAAGAAATATAGATACATATTATATTTGTTATACTATGTACATCGTTCATACTGCCGGCCTAACATTTATTGGCATATTGACAAATACTTCGGCCGTTGTACGCTCCTGTCTTCTTCTACTTTGGAATTTCCGAACCGAATCCACATTATCAACGGTATGTGGGACGGATTGTTTTAATTCCTCGTAATTCTGGATATCTCACTTTCATTTAATTCACTTTTAGTAACTCGAATCTCTAAGTTTTGTTCTATGGCCCAATAGATAAAAGCATTTATTAAGTGATCCACAGTAGAAGGAACACATATTTGATAAGCTGAGTTACTAAAAGGATATTGAATGCAATTTTGACATCCAAAAAAGTCATGGCACATTGAATTAAAAAATCTACATCCGTGGTCTAATAAAACCCGAAGAAGGATGGAACGGACAACAACTGAAATGTTGCGAATATGTCAATACAGGTGAGTAAAACAGTCCGAACGATGTTTTCAATTATTCACAAGGGTTTCATATCTGAATATCTGAATATATTTACCCAAATCTTTGACGACATCTGCAGATATTCACTGATATTACCTTTTGTAATATGGCTCTAGGAATGATAGCAAAGGGATAAATTACTATAAAATTGGAATTACTGGGGCCCTAAAATAATCTGTATTGCAAAATACAATAGTTACTCATTGGTAAATTTCACATCTTGCTTTGGTTTCTATTCATTTCTGATCGAATATCACTTCATCTGACATTTTCTAATGCAAAAAAAAAACGAAATAAATGCAGACACTTGTTGAAACGCTGGAAAATTCGTACTACACAAAGTATTGGCAAAACATTGTAATATAGCCTTGACATCATTAGTCATAAATGTGCCCATGAAATAAACTTTGAGTTTAAAATATACAGCAAAACAAGGCTGACAGACCACACACACACGCAGACACAATTATATATATATATATATTTATATGCGTGTGTGTTTGTGTGTGAGAGAGAGAGAGTGTGTGTGTGTGTGTGTGTTTGCGTTAGGATATTACAAAGAAACATATTTACATGAGTTTCAGTGTAATATCTTAAAATAAATAATATTGCACTAGTAATAATTTAGACATTTTTAAATTAAATGTTACGAGCGTTAGAATTGTACTGTATTCGTTCTCATCATACCTGTACATATATATATATATATATATATATATATATATATATATATATATATATATATATATATATATACATATATATATATATATATAAATATATATATATATAAATATATATATATATATATATATATAATTAATTATTTAAATATTATAACATAAATATGTTATAAAATCACGACAAAAATAGCCATTTTTTCAACACTTCTGGTGTATTATCAAGTGATGATGTTGAATGTAGAATAAATGGTTTTAAAAGTTTCAAATTAATTAACGATCCTTCGCTAGGGGTAAACGCTGTTACATAAGCTAGAATGACCAATCAAAATACAAGTATATGGTAATTCAAAAAATTTTTCAAGGAAGCAAGGTTATCATAGATATTAAAAGATTTATAAAATTTGAAATTAAAATTAAAAGTAAAAAATTACCTATTTAGAAATTTAAATCAAATCTATATTAAGTTTAAAATTGTAGCATTACTGAGGAGAAAAAAATTATTTTTTTTTAAAAAGAAATACATATGCTATTTAATTTATTTTTTCATTGAAATTATGTTAAAAAGGATGTTGATAGCTCCAGACAAAAATGTATACATTTTACAGTTTAACTTCAACAGGATGGCCACCTCTCACGTAAAACAATTCAAACACACTCAGGTCATAATACATAAGCGCCCAAACATATTTAGATATATATACACACAACAAAAACGGTGACGAGACACGACCCTTGATAAAAAAAACAAAAAATGAAAAGAACACATACACACACACAAACACGCAACCAAACGTGCATGCACTTTCCTTACACATAGACATCGATAAACGCAGGCACGTACATCCACATGCACATTGACCTAGACAATCAGACGCAATAGCCAAAACATTTTCGGGGCTTAATATGTTATTAAACGAATTCTAACTTGAAATATAACTAATCTGGGCAAATATATAGAGATAAAATTTAAACAAATAAATATATATAAATATGTATATTTTTTAACCATATAGTTTTCCACACACTACATGAAAAAGTAAATAACTACCTCCATATATAATCGTACATTCACACATATACACATACAGATCTGCACATATACCTACATATACATATATACACATAAAGATACGCATATACACACATACGCACATACACATACATAGAAAGCACGTATAAATATATAGACGCATACAGCAACGTAAAGAAGTAAATAAAGCAAGTAAAAATACATATACACAAAGATGCACATATATACAAATACATACATACACATACACATACATATACATACATACGCACGTATACATATATGTAAATAAACTAAACATATAAACAGACATTTACAAATACACGCATATACATGAAAAATCAAACAAACGTAAATTAAAACTATATAAATATAAATACGTATATACACACCCACGTATACATATATACACACATACATACGCATATATATATATATATATATATATATATATATATATATATATATATATATATATATATATATATAACATATAGACACACACACAAATAAAGGGGAAGGAATATGTATACAGAGACCTACATATATTCTAACAATATTAACTTATTTATGATAAAATAAATTAAAAGTTTATAATAATTTTTTAAAAGTAACAACAGACAGTCTACAAGCAATTTAAAACTCCTTATCAACAAAAGTAGATTTTAGTTAGTATCTATGATACATTATAAGACACTAAGTATACATACAAATACACATACTACGACATACGAACTTACATCCATATATACATAAATATATAATCATATATAAATACCCATATCAACATATCCAGATATACACATATATATAAGTACACCCACATCCGAGCGCATACATATAAATAACTACACACATATATATACCTATATACAAACACATATACATACATATATATATATATTTAAACTATACATTTACACATACATACATACACACACACATATATATATATACATACATATACACATACAGATATTCACATATACGTACACTCACATATACTTATACATATATATACATATATATATACACATTTACACACACACACACACTAGTACACATACATATCCATATACACATACATATACTTACAGACGTAGTAGTAGACATCTACCAAAGTTTACATCCCTACTCGTACACATAAACAGGTTAACATATGATAGGTGTCAATATACACACATATATACCTTCATATAAAAAACCTACTAACATATATATACCCCTATATACACACATACACATTCAACAGTACAAACACACATACATAAGATACAACTATATACATACAAATACGGACACGTATAACACTGTAAGTACACAATATACATTCATATCGACCAGGTGACCATCATGTTATAAAGGTAAGTCTATTAAATTTAACTTATCATTATCATTGAAAGTATATGATCTCTATACTAAGTTAAATTTAAAACGGTGTTTACAGTTAACTGTTAGTTCATATCTTTGATTTAAAAGATCAGTCTTATTTTTAAATCTAATTATTTCAAATTTTTCGTTAAGGCATAGGTAACACGGGGCATATAGGGAGTTACATGTCCGGGCTTTCTTAATCAATTTCCATTTAACCGTAGGTGTTTTATTCTTTTCTTTTAGACTCCAAAAGTATTTGGATAATGAAGTCATATACTTATAGTTACTGTTATTAAAAGATTGCATATGACCCCGCCAACATTCCTTGAATGGTCTCCTGGTGCTACCAATGTAAAATTTCTTTATATTTGGATTTTCTAGTGTTGATATTGTACTAAGATAAACTACAAAACTAGTCAAACAATTATTTTTATTGGACAATTATTAGGATTCCTACAAATACATAATTTATTATTCATGTCATTATGCTTAGTATTGCTGCTTGCAACCTGGTGAGTTACAAGTTTTCTGAGCCCCTATACTTGTTAAAGACTCTGTTGTTATTTTTTAAAATTATTTTCTCTAGGTTATCTGCACAACTATAGCTTAACTTAAGAGTATTAGGATTAAATATTTTACTAAGTGGGTTAGTTTCAGAGTTGGGGTTGATGATTATTTATGGCTAGAGACTTTCGTTGTTTGTAGCTAAATGTATATATATATATATATATATATATATATATTACACTTAATTGATACGTTGATATATAATCCGGGTGGATCCTAGTAATATTAATAAAACTGATCGATGTATTTATTATAACACATCATATGTATTTTTTACAGCAAAAAATAAAAGAAAATTACCTGAACATGGGGTTAGTCTACGTCAAGCTTGTCTGTACGTCGCTTTCATCAGCACCTAAGTGTTTGCCTCGAAGCTTTGTTTTAAATTTTTTCATTGTCAGTCCTTCTCTGGTAGACGCTTTGGTAATGAGAAGGAGACTTCTATTAGCGTATGGTGGAAGACGTAAGGTATATTATTCCGGGGAAGCGGTCTGGGGTTGGTGATTATTTATGGCTAGAGAATTTCGTTGTTTGTAGCTAAATGTAGGTTCCTTCCTACTATGTGGCGTTTCCTATACAAGCACTATGTTTTCCTGGGATTCACAGTAAATATTTTTCTACTACAAGGTTCCAGTATTTTTTTTAGTTATTATTTACTACTCATGTTAATTGTTAATTGATCATTAATTTTTATTATTTGTTATTAACATTTATTATTTGTTTATTTCAAGTATCATCATAATTATTTTTATCATTATACTACCATTTTCATCAGCACTATTAATATTATTAGCATAATTATTTGCTGCTACTACTGTTATTACCATAATCCTTTCTAACATTATTACCATATCAACACAAAACCCACCCACTTGGCATAACTCTCATTTACCATTGTCATTTCTCTCAAAATTGCAATTATTATTTCATTGTTACTATTTCACTATCACTATAATTACCATAATCAACAAAATTCGTCAATTTTCCATAAAAATACAAATAGGTAATATAAATTAGAAGTTCTAATATATATATATATATATATATATATATATATATATATATATATATATTTATATATATATATATATATATATATATATATCTGTGTGCGTGTGTGTGTGTGTGTGTGTGTAATATGCTATAAAACGCAAGTAAATTACTTTAATTAATAAAAGTAAAAAATATCAAACATAACCTTATACAGAATCCATTTTAGGTAATGTTAGGCGAATAGAAATATAAGTACGTGTATGTGTGTGGGAGAAATTATTTATCCATTAATAAAACGGGCGGACGATCTTAAAGATGACAGGAATATTTCAGCCCGCCCTTTGTTGATGGAACTTCGCTACACAATTTAAACACCGAAAACAACCACAATTGCGTATATATACGTACACAGACACATGGATACATATCTTCGCCAGTCCATACTGTTCATATATGTATATGTTTGTGTGAACTACAGTAAGGACACATGTATGCATGTATGTCTGCGTACGTATAACATCCGAAAGGGACACAGAGGAGAATGTTTCCTTTCACTACCATCAAACGTCACCAAACATAATCAAACAGAAACTAGCATAAATAGATTCAAAATTTTAAAAATAACCAGGGTCACAAACTCACATCAATACAACTAAATATATATATATATATATATATATATATTGTGTGTATTTAGGCAGCATTTTTTCATTAATACATGTTTCATTAAATAATATAGATAAGTGTTGTCTATATATTTTATGTAAGCTTTTTTCATATAGTCTGATAATCTTAATAACATTATCATTAAACAATGAAAGAAAATCACAATATTGATACATACTTTTTTTAATCCAATCTAAGCTTTCGGCTTACATAAGCCATTATCAAAGATGACAATTACACAATATATTTAAGCAATACACGAACTAGAAATTGATGACAGTCTTAAATGCCTATAATTAGTAACAGAAGTCATTGGTTCATACCAACGGCTTTCCATACTCAATACTCATCGGATTCACTCTCGCGTGGTCATGTGTGACGTCATGAGCTGTTGGGCGATTTTCGCTTTCAGCGTTTTATATGCACGTGTTTATCGTTGCTTGGAAATCATCCATGTAAACAAACAAGACTGTCATCAATTTCTTGTTTGTGTATTGCATAAATATATTGTGTAATTGTCATCTTTGATAATGGCTTATGTAAGCCGAAAGCTTAGATTGGATTAAAAAAAGTATGTATTGTGATTTTCTTTCATTGTTTAATGATAATGTTATTAAGATTATCAGACTATATGAAAAAAACTTACATAAAATATATAGACAACACTTATCTATATTATTTAAGGAAACATGTATTAATATATATATATATATATATATATATATATATATATATATATATATATATATGTATATATATATATAGGAAACGATGGGTAAATTGTCGCCAGTGTATACTTTTAAGTTCACGAAAAGAAAAAGAGATTCTTCTTATCTTATGACCAGGCTGGTCGTAGGGGAGACATTATTGACTGACAGAGAAAGAGCGTATGAAATTGAATTGAGTTCTGAGAAGAAGAATGTCCTGATTTGGTCAACACCAAATCTAACATCAGGGCCCAGATATTCATGAACGGAGAGCCACTGGAAGAAGTGCACGCCTTTAAATAACTTTGCGTTAACTTCACCAAAGATGGACGCTCTACGACAGAGTTCCATACTCGGCTGTCTATGGCAACATCGGCAATGTCAGAATTCAGTAAGATTTGGAAGACAAAAACATCAGTTTTCCAACCAAGATACAGATCTACAAGTACCTGGTGCTGTCCATATCGCTCTAAGGATGTGAAACCAACAAGAGAGTCAAAACACTTGAAACGAAATGCTTCAGATAGCTTCTTTCGATATCCTCGAGAGAACACAAAACAAATGATTTTGTACAGGACCATTTAAAAAAATTGGTATGACCCTAGTAGTACCTCTTGGCAACATTAAAGAGGAGGAAGCTGTTGTGGCTTGGACACGTCATATGCCAGAATACTCTACTCAAGATGATCCATCAAGTTAATTGTCAGTGGAGAGACGTAGGGGGAAGCAATTCAAAAACTGGATGGACAAAGAAAGAAGCAGGATGGACACTCATGAGGCAGAAAACCGATCTGGTTTGCAGCGGCTGGCAGCATCATCCTCTCTCATTACTCCTCCACGATCCTCTACGAGAAGAAAAGCATCATGACGCAATTCACTCCACCAGAAATTTGGAAACAGCATGCTGTACTGCTGTGCATTCGCGCAGGAAGCTCCAATACGAACATTTCAGGGTGTCTGGGTGTCAGTCCGAAGACAGTGTAGAGGATTCAAAAGAGATGTATGAGTCTAATTGTGATTACAAAGGTACTACAGCTCGGAAAATTCACTCTGATCGTTCTGAAAAGAAAATAACTCCAGAATTTATTGGTGAGAGCCTTAGACACAACATGGAGGATTATATCAAGTGCCTTGAGGAGGTAGCGCTGACCTGGGTCAAGATGGTGCTGTTGGAAGACGCTATGTAGCAACAAGTATCTGCGCCATGTCACACAAGCAGTATTATCCAGTTATGGCTGTTAGACCTCTGCGACAGTTGAGAGAGATACCAACAAAACTCCTTGTAACACCAAAGATGAACGGAAGGCAAAGATTATGGCAGTATTTACCAACCTAAAGACCGGCCAGAAGAGATGCGGATGATTCGTTTGCGTCAGGAGGCAGTAGCGACTTTATTGAATAAATTTACTCTTTAATATTTCAAGTTATTTTTTGTGTAATTTTGGTAAATGTATCTGTTAAAATGAGATGTCAATGTTATTTTTATTTTTCATAATTTAGACGACAATGTATCTTTCGCAAACTGTATATATATATATATATATATATATATATATATATATATATATATTAGATATCCCCACGCTGTCGCACATTTTTCAAACAGATCGATGGTATCATGACTATATTTGGAAATTAAATAAACTCAACTAATAATGAAGTACCTACTGCTAGGTTCATTCTCTGATATGATGGAATATCTGCATGTATGAATCGATTCTTTTTTTTTCATTTAGAATAAATACTTCATTCTGTTCTTGATATGATGCACATAATTATAATCGCAAAATTAAAAAATATGTTTCATTCTTGAGTGATTTCTATCTAACATTTATCATTTTTGGCCTAAACGTGAAATGTCGCTATCATAATACCAAAATGATATGTCCGTTGATTTTACAAGCACTGATAATATTTTATTACGAAAATATTTGTAAACCCTATCAGACAATTATCATTATTATTTTAAATTTAGTGCAATATTTTAGAATAAACCTGTATCGGCAAAGGAAATATCATGTTATAAAATTATTAAATGATTTATGACATCAATTTTTTCAGCAGCACACAGATACCTCCCACATACGTTCTCTCTTACGTTCTATGTCTTTCTCTTTCTTTGTCGTGTCTCTTCAGGACGTGAACTATCATATTTATCTACATAAATCTGTCTCCTGATTCGTAATGTTCTTTTCGCTTTTACGACTCTTTCCTGTCCTGAGAGTAGTTTTCCAGGATTTTTATTTCTCATGGCAGATTGCACATCACTGTACATCCCAGCACTCATGCATTTTTGCCAGTGTTATATTATGGCTTGTACATTTGGCTAAAATGTAGCTTTTGTCCCTGTTATCTGCATCTATATTCCTGTGTCAAATATTATGTCCTCTGGTGCGATAATGCCCACAGAGATAAATGTTCGAACATCTTGATTTCTAATCCTTTAGTATTGTCTTTTTTCTTATAATAATGTGTTTTTGCATTCTATCAATTAATAGTTACTCATTTATCTCTTCACCACTACACTGCTTCACAGTTATTGCAGTTTTATTTCTGAATCTGCTATCACGAAAGCGCTAACTTCATTTTTGTTCAATCAATTTCCACGCCTGTTGCCACTGGATATTTCGAATAAGTATAAGCAGTTGTTTTCGATAATCCAACATTTTTATTGTGGCACAGACATACCTTTATCTGCATGACCTTGGATCCTTTTTATATCCATTTATTCTAGCCTCACTAGTTCAAATTTCAACATTTTCATTATGGTTACCACGACTCATAAAAATTTTAACAAACGTCCTTCTCTCATTCCCGTCTGTCTATAATTTCCAAAATATCTAACGTTGTTTCATTATTTATTTTTAGTAACCTATTAATTCACGCAATTGCGTTTAATAATCTAGTGGTTCGTTATTTCTGATTGCTCAGCACTTAAAAATAGTCTAACATAGATTTTGTAAGTATTCTATTACGTCTAAGATTCACGGTAGTAGAGAGTCAAAGCGACCGTTGGAAATTAAACAAACTCAACTAAGAATGAAGTAACTACTGCTAGTCTCATTCACTGATATGTTGGAATATCTGCATATATGTATCGATTCTTTTTTTCATTTAGAATAAAGACTTCATTCTGTTCTTGATATGATTCATAATCATAATCGCAAATTAATTATATATATTTTGAATAAAGGTGCATATCATTAAAATAATTTTACTATTCTCCCAGTTATTTAGATCACTGAAATAATGGGTTAACAGCTCTGCCACGTACTTCAGAGATATATGTTTCTCCACACGCAGTAGTTGCTTGAGTCCCAAGAATTCACTAAGATTTCCGATGTAAGTTTTGATAAAATTTTCCTACACGAGTTTGGAAATTACTTCGAAGGGAAAATCTAATATCATTCCAATGTAAAAAATATGAATAAAATAATAAATTAAGCAATATTAAATAAACCTTATTTTTGCAGTTATATATTTTATTGGAATACAAGTTCATAACGTGTTTCAGTAGAGAACGTTTGAACATGTGCATTTATTTCCCAGTTGACTAAAATCCATGATATATATGTACATAGACTGAAAAGTAATATTTAAACGCGTCTTTCTATAAGTTTGTTATGTGAATTCAGATTTTTTAAATTTTTTACATTGGGAATGAGAACTGAGAATATACTATGTATTTTCATCATTTGATGTTCTTTTAAATCGAGATAGCAATACAAACTTAAAAACAATAACAGTATAGCTATTTTAATTCATGGCTTTGGTGTCGTAGTTGAAAATAATGTTTTTAAGAGGTTCAATACTTTCAAGAGTGGAACCGTTAATCTGGAAATCCAAGAAGTTTTCGACAGGCTTTCAGTCTAAATGCCGAGTTAAAATAATGCATTTAACAAGAGGCATCATCCACATAAATCATACGAGCGTTGAAAAAACATGGCAACGTCGTATGGATATCTGGGTGCCTTACGATTTAAGGAAACAAACTAATTAACATAATTTCGACCTGCGATTATTTGCTCAGACGGAATCACTAACTCCAATTTTTAAGATGAACGGTCACAAGGGATGAAAACCTCGTAATTTAATACAATGTGGAGTGAACATTTCTTGGAGAAAATGAAAACGCGATTTGCATCCGTAGAATGTGAAGCAGTGAATATGGTGACATTGGAAGGATATTTTCTTCTGTTATCGCCTCTCGCTAAATCAACCGATTATTTCAATCAACTATTCTTTCTAACTGGACCTATGGAATAAAAGGCTCCTAAATTGCCCACTCGGAGGGGAATTATATTCCATCATGTATGCTAGACCGCATGTATATTTGCAGACCGAGTAATAATTAGTACAATTGTTTTGGATGTCCTACTAAACGATCCTACTTATTTGACCTTGCACATTTGGATTATCATTCCCATACTCAGTAAGCCATTGAAAGCCAATAAGAACTGTTCATCACACAGGAAGAATGGGTGGATGAATTATGAAGGGGGCCCAATCTAAGCGAAATTTAATCAATAAAATGGCATATATGGCTAAATAGATATATGTATAGTTATGAAAATATTCCCTTTGAAATTTGCTTAAAAACTCTACAAACCTTGGATTCGACACACTATGTCTTGTACGATAAACAAAGAAAAGTCTATTTTCAATTGCTATTTTAATATTTCATCATCTTGAATAATTATTTTCCACCGTAGATGAATTTCGGTACATATGCGTACGTATGGTGCGCCCAGTTCTCATCCAATTATGTCCTAAGCTTCTCCTGACAAGCTTGCTCTCCAACGCAACCAAAATCTGCCTTTATAGAAGCCATTGTAATCTATAAACATGATTGAGTAACAAGTGCATGAGAATAAATGTCCATTTAACAAATAACTTAATTCATCTTAAATTTATTGATTATATTTTTCTCTTAACTAATGGCTCATGTAACATACATAGTTTAAGTCAACCTTCGAAAATAAAAAAAACTCCGTGAATTTACATCCGGATATATTAAAATTACATCCCATTTAGAAGTTATCTAATAAGTTGATTCTTAGACTGACATATTTACGAAATCTGTCTTTTAAAATAATAATTCCAAGTTTATTATCTAGACACTTCAATTACAACCGTATATATATGAGGTAGCCGTTATTAAAATGTAATCAATGGGTGAAAATCATTAAACTTCGGACACACACTAGCGCACGAATGACTCGATAATATGGAACAATAATTGGCAGATAATGGATTCCTAGCTAAATTACTGAGAAACAAGTAACATTATATTTAAATTAAATCAATAGATGTAACAAATATTAAGGCAGTTATGATAATAAAAGTAAATTAAAGTAGGTTTATTAAAAGCAACAGCAGTTGAACTAACATAATGAAAGGGATTTCAGTGTTTTATGTATAAATTAAATTTTTTTCTGGATGGTGATGAATATGTATAGGCTTGTTTTAAAATATTATATTATCTCCTTTCAAAATGTACGGGATCATAGCTATTCTTGATTTCATATCTGTAAATTGTAGATCGACACGATTGTTCTTGCGAATTGTTTGTGTTCTCCAAGGTTTTCAAAATCAAACCTGTTTTTCTCTTAAATTGGATGAGATTACCAGTTTTAGTTCGGCCAGTCCGACTGATTTTGACTGCGACATTATTATTTATTCTTAATCCTTACTGTTTAGGAATGATTGTAAAATGAAAATCAATATAGGTATTATGGTTAACTGAATTTGCCATCATCATTTCTTTATAGCCGAAGAGTGTGTTCGCTTGAAGAGGATAATTTACGGTCTTGAGAGGCTTTCAGTCATGATCAGTAATTAAATTGCTGCAGGTAAACATAATTATAGTATTATACAATTATGTCGTAGTAGATCTATTCAGTTTATTTTCAGCATATCTTCTCTGGATATTGGTTAATATTAAACATATCGTTTCTCTCATATATTATTAAGCCTGTTTTTTATATTATCATTTTTGTCTTATGATATCGTTTCTCTTGATAAAATGTATTGTGATGATGATAAACACACTATCGATAGTGGTGATGTTGCAACAAAATAGGAATGATGAAAATATCAAAAAGCAAAATGATAAATAAATAAATTTCAGTAAGCCTCAGAATAATAGATTTCATTAAATGACAAGAATAAAAATTCATTATTATTATTTTTCGTAATAATATTTGTAATGAAATTAATAGATTTATGAAAATATTGATGTCATATTTTAAACAGCCTGAAAGCATTAGGCTTCCGAAGTAATTATTGTCGAACAAGATGTCCATTTATAAAGAACTCGGACAATACAATTGTCATTGTTGGGTTATGGCTAGATAAGGCATTGCAGGAATGAATGGATCATTTGGAGAAGCTTTTCAGCGATTTCTCGCCGACGTTCTTTTCATAATATTACATGTGGCCTTATGCAGCAATCAGACTTTGAAACTGAGTGGGGTGATTAGATATGGTTAAATGCTAAATAAACTCACCGACAAACAGAATTGACAAAATTTGTCATAAGATATAACAAGAAGAAAAGAACGGGGCAAAAAATTATATAAATCAAGCACAAAATATATGCAAAACAAAATAACAGTAAGACAAAGCAACCGTAATATGGCGAAATTTTCGCAAACTAAAAGTTGAGGTTGGCACACAAAAGCAAGTTCGGACAAACAAACGTAGCATTCTGACTTCAAGAAAGGTCAGACCTTGACTGAATCAGATGAGATCGAGAATCGGCCCATTTTACTGGCTAGGACAAAGTCCCAGTATACATTTGTGTGCCTCTGCCAATAAATTAAGCAGGGCGAGTGTTATGAAGTCATTTCCTAAGAGATTGAAATCAAGAAACTGTATATAAAATAAAAACTAGAAAATCAAATGAATATTGACAGATGACTGACAGCTTTCAATATTTGTAGTCAGTTGATACCAATATCAGGCAATTATTGTCATTCTATTTCTTTTAATGAACAGTAAAAAAGTGTGTTAGACTAATCTTCCGTTAGGAAGAAGGTATTGATATTCAATTTCTAAATATCAGGAAATATAGATATATTTTACAAATAAAATAAAGAAATTAAAAATATCTCTAATAATACATTTCTTTCTAATACAAATTAACTCAGAATTCAGAATGACCGTTGTGTTTATCTCGTTAATTTAAACTATTAATGCCAACATTCCCAGAAAATGCGATGGAGAGCATTAGTGGATTATACGCTTTTTAATATCTAAATATCAGTTTTATTTTTATGACTATTTGCAGATTTTACAGGAATATGGAATTAATGTCTTATTACATTACATCATAAACCACCTCGAATCCAACTGCTTATATACCAAATATAATACAGGCTGTGGCATTTAATGTTTGTTTATTACGTCTTTAAAATTTACAACGCATTTCCTTACGAAGATTGTGTCTCTCATTTGGAAGTGAGAACGCCTTGGAGAAAGTTGTATAACCCATTGTAAAATCTTTTGTACTTTGTGTCATTATCTCTACATGATAAACTTCTACAAATATTAAATGTGCAGGTACTAGTCTGAATTGAATATAATAGGCTTACAAAATTTAGAAAACACTGAAACAATGACACTTCAATAGAAAATTTATAAGAAACTAAAATTAACTGGGATGAAACTATGTTTGGATAAAAACCTTCATTAAATAATGTGAGGATTAAATGATTTCTCTAAATCTAAAATATGATTCTATTCCTCAATGGACACCGTATCTAAAAGTAAAATAATATTCTAAACATGATGCAGCTGACAGAACTGCAAAAATGGCTCGAATAAAAGCCAATTAATTTAAGTGCAGAAAAATGTAATCATTTTGGTGGGCGCTAATATATAAAATTCCGTGAGAAACTTGGGTATATTTTAGTCGTTCGTTTTTTTTCACTCCTAGTAGCCCTTTGTGTGTTATTGGCGTTGTCGCCTTGGTTGTAGCGAAACGGTTAACAAAAAACAACAACCACAACAAAAGTTGATAACCCGAACGGACTATGTTTGCCACTGAACATAATGTAAAAATTATTTAAAAACCGAAAAATATAGTCCGCGCTGATTACAATACAAGTTCGATATAAGGTAAACTTGAAAGTGTACCTTAAGACAATCGACATTAAATGCAACAGTATGCGATATTTTGCTCAAAATAAGTTTCCATGTTAGGTAATAGAATGTTACTGAGAAATAAAATTCAACGCCTTAAGTTGGCTTAGCTAATTCTCTTATGTTTTAGCCAATCGTTGATAATGGCAGTTTCACTACGCCACAACGAACACAGACGAAACGTCACGAGTCACTAGACACGAGAGTAAAATTCAACGGCATTTTAAATATGGCACCCACTTCAAAAGAGATTTCAATAGAAACGTTGGCCTAACACAAAATCCAAAAGAAAACAGATAAATGAATGCAGTATTGTGTGAGTATTAGGAGTGAAGTTTTATGTGCGTTTATATGAGGAATATTTCTGTCTGTTTATCGATGTATGAGATGGAGAACTGAATACGTGACGCTCGAACGCTTCACCAGTTTTGAGGCGGGCTTTTATGGCAACTGCCAGGGTAACTTAACTATTGACCCGATCTATTGGCACGCGCATGCGATAGTGTTTCCTTTTGATAGCTTGTTATTTCCCTCCGGTTTTCGTAATTTATTTATTATTATTGCTATAGTTGCTTGTTTTTCATTATTCCTTTTTTATTTCTTCGCAAACTGAGTTACGCATTGATGATGAACGTCAAGATAATACATTTTTTTCGAATTAAATGTGTGTTTAAGAGAGAGTTTATGTACGTTCGCTTATTACATACATTTTAAAAATGCAAAGCCATGTTCAATGTGCATTTGTGATGAATGATTAGTACGTTTGTGTGCATGACAATTTTTTTTAAAATATTGCCACTTTACTTTTTACTTGTAATTGTCGTTCTTATTTAATTGCATGTTGCTGCATATCGATTTTCCTGCCAAAACATATGCAAAAGAAGCGTACAAAGTCATTCATGTACAAACGAATAACGAAACGCCTGAACCTTGAGAGTAAGAATATGAATATTTTACATTATAAATTCTCGCTTCAAGCAGGTCTGCAGAGGATTATTAGAATGTTAGCCTTGAGGACATTTCAAAGTTTACAACGCCCGGGCAAAAACATTGGGGTATAATAGGACAATAATTTCAGCATAATATTATAGAAATATTTTTGGTGCCACGATAGAGTAACGGTTAGCGGCTAGGTTTGAGGAATTGAAGAGCCGATTTCGAATTTCTTTCGAGTTCATTATGTTCATGTAAGTGCTATTAATCCTGTAAATTTTATAGATCCATCGCTTCTTTCTCCAGCAATGAGTAAATAGAAGACCGGATCATATTGCCTTGTATGGCAATTGGTCTAGGAGGAAAAACTCTGAATTCCAAACAAGCCTGGAGAGGGTTGGGCTACATCTGACTATATTGGTTGGGAAACACCACCATTGCGGCAGTAGATATGCTAACCTTATGGCAATAATGTTTTTTAAAAAAGAAAATATTGGAATGGATGGTACCGATTATTTTATTAGCTGGTGAAGAAAATCACTTTTAGTATAGTAAGTTGAACCTATTGTATCAACAAATATTTTCTTTGTACCACGCTAATGTAAAATTATTAAATATCTCAATTCGGATAGACAGTTAAATATCTATATTCGGTGATGGAATTTAGTTGTAAGTAGTTCATTACTTACTAGTTACTCAGTAAATTTGATCAGTGTAACAATAACCTCAGTGAATGTGTACGAAAATTTAGTAATAATTACGTAACCTGATATAGTCATTGGATTAATTTATACCTGCAAATATTTACTGTTTAATATTCGAGCTACGTAATTAATTTTTGTGACTGTATAATGTGCCTTTGAAGGAAAATGCACTGTATATATGTCAGTTCAAACTAATAATTTTATTTCCACATCAATTTATGAACCTGTTGATATACTCATATCAGCCTACTACTATATATCTGTGTTCAACGGATATGTGGCTTTAACGGTGTATGTTGAAAATAACATGAGCAGAACATGTGTGAAAGAAAGATTTAAGGAAAGAACTGATAATAAACGTATGCTTACACTCAGAAAGAGAAGTCTGCCATTTGTGGAGCACATAATGACGAAAATTGGTCTTACAGAATCTAGCATTCATTGATATTTTAGAGTTTAAATCAAGCATAGGAAAACAACCAGGTAACAACTGAAGAAATTTGTGTCAATGGCTGAAAACGCACCTTTGACGATGCTATTGATTTCCTATGTTACAAAAATAAAATTAAGTGTTATTCACTACAATTATATTTCATCTCATAAACATCTGTAAAATGAATGAATAATAACGCTTGTATTTCTTGAAACACTAATAAATTTATATATCGCATTTTTTATAATCCGTTACTTACATACATATATATATATATATATATATGTCCTGTTTGTAAAATGCCTTATTTTAATATTATCATTTTCATGAAATACTGTCTTGTATATATCCACATCGTTTATTCTCCTTGTCCTTTCGTAACGAGTGTGATCATGCCTCTTGTTGCTCCCGGTAGACTTAAGCTAAGTTAAACTCGTTAATATTATTCATGTAACTTAATTTTCCATCGGTTCGTAAAAGAATCTCATGTGATATGGTCTTCCTTGCTTTCCTCTCCCGTAACTTTTTCAGAATCTGTTGAGAATATTCCTAACTGTCCCCCACATAATACATGGAAATTTAAATGTTTGTTTTTTCTGATTTTACATATGCTATCTTTCTCGTTGCCAATTTATTTAAATCATCCCCACTACTCAAATGTTTTAATCATGACATTTTCAGCAACCGTCTGTAGAACAATATCTCCTCGGTTTTTAATCTCTTCCTCATTTTTAAAAGAAATATTGCAGGAATATAAGGGAAAATATATGACATATAAGTTTGATTCTCTCTTGTTTTCTAACGCTTATGTCCGTATATATTTGTACTGAACCAATTTTCAGCCCAGACATCTTGTTGACACGAAAATAAAAATCTCTTAGACTGATTCCCTCCAAATCTAGAAAACTCAGTATACACTGCTATTTAAGCCATAGCAGGAGAAGAGGAGGAGCTGGATACAGGAAAAAGTGAGACCAAAAGTAATGCACTAAAGTTGATCTAGTTTCACAGATTAAATTTCCCCATCCGAAATCAATTATAATATCTGCACATCCGGTTTTCTAATCTTGTTCTGTGTGACCTGGCTGTTCAGCGCGTGGCTTACCATGACCTTTCGTTATTTCCTGCCAATTCTTGCATGATTATATTTGAAAAATGTACATTAAAATTGTGTTCGTTTCAATAAATATTTGATGAGCTGTTATTATTAAGATAGATATTTTAATTAATCGAATACATATAATATTATGTATTAGACAGGAAAAACATAAATTTCATACAATTCAGTTATTAAATTCTGCTAAGCCTTCCAACAGTTCATAACTAATTCAAACGTGTCTGCCATACAAGATCGTTGATATTTCTGATAATGTAAGTTGGCTCACGGCAGTTTTCTTCCATGATAGAGGTACAATGAAGGCGTATCATTTGATAAGTTTAAGTGCCACGTATATAAATTTCCTAGGCACGAAGCGTGGCACTACATTACGCGTATTTACTTTAAAATATCACGGTGAGACAAGATTCCTATGGACTATAAATCTAGTATTATTGAGACGAAAGTAATTTTAAGTCATAACAAATAAGGAGACGTACATATACCGCAGAAATGAGGAATTTAAATTACTTCTCATGTATGGTACTGTGCTTGTCATAAAAAGAACTCGAATGAATGAAATTCGCAACTATTATCATTTTAAAAATGACCTTATGGAAATAGCGAAAAATAACAATATTCTGTAATACATTTAGAATATATTTACTGTAATGAAAGAAAAAAAATACTGTATGGAGAATGGAAGTGACTAAATAGAGCATTCAATATTTTTTCGATCACTTCTTTGTTAAATACCACGAGTTTGTATTGTGTGGAACGTAGTTTGGTTTTATATCACAGTCAAAATTTGCGGTGCCAACAAGCAAAACTTTATTTCCGCAAAGATGTCGATTCTTATTAATAATTAAATGAAGACTGATCGATAGAATGTAATCCAATAAAGAAGCACGTATTCCCTGGATTATATCGAAATGTAAGGGGAATTGGATTGCTTTTCTTTGATTCGTTCGCTTGTTGTTTCTCTACACTTGTCCACTAAATAACACAAACACACTTTCACATACATGCTATCACGCCCATACACACACATTAATTTCTTTCGAGAATTCTTCCCTTCGTATCTTTATTTGTTATATCTTTGTCTATCTAGCGAGTAAAATATGCATGTCTATCTCTCTACCAATCTCTTTGACTCTCTTTCTCTCTCTCTCTCTGTACACACACAGATACATATATATATATGTGTGTGTGTGTGTGTGTGTGTGTGTGTGTGTATATATATATATGTGTGTGTGTGTACGTAAAATAATAATAATAATAACAATAATAATAATAAAATATTCTAATATATTTTATAATAATTTTATACTTTATTATATATAGCAATATATTGGCGCATTTGAGGACAGATTGTTTAATCCGACATCCAATATAAAAAATATATATGCTTTATGCGTGTAGGTGTCAGTGGGTAGAAGTAGTGCCTTTCTTGCTCGGCTGCTGCAATTTATATTTACGTTGGACGGGCAACAATAATCTTCGACCATAGCCTAAATCTCCACGCGCCACACCCTGTAAACCGCTTCAGCAGGCTGGCTAAATCACGTAATGTGTAATGTTTGAACTGCACTACTAGGCGGATGATCTGCACAAGCAGACAATAGCTGGACAATGGATTCTTTGACTAAGAGCACAGACCGAAGGCGATCCGCGTCATAGTAATGGTTTCCACTATCGAGCAAAGACTCGGAGAGGTGATTGGAACATCTCTCCTTGATCGCATCGAATTTCCTTCTAGTGTGAATGATAGAATTATGTAGATGTGGGTGCTACTGACGCACGATCGGTATGCAACACACTTGTCCATCTATGCATCAAACCTACAGGACGGCGAGGAAGTTCTCGATTCATTCTACGAATGTATTCGCTCTACTCTAACAACCACGCCTGCTGCCGGTAAATTACTGATCGTTGAAAATTTAATGCCCGTGTAGGCGAAGATTATCAAACCTGGGGCGCTATTGGCTATTTCGGCATTGGTAAAATGAATACAAGTGGATTGAAGCTGCTCGAACACTTGTTCAGAACTTGATTTAAACATCTGCAACATGTTTTTCTGTCAAAAGATTAAGCACAAATCTACATAGTTTCACCCGAGAGCCAAGCATGGTCACATGATAGACTACATCATCACTCGTAAACGAGATTCAAGTGAAGCGTGTTCGGTGCGTGAAATGAGTGGCGTAGAATGTGGAACTGACAGCAAATTGGTGCGCGGACAATTCAAGCTGCGTAAATGTATGAGAATTCATATGGCTGGAGTGAAAGCATCTAAATGAACTGATGTAACCAAATTAAAGCGAGTAGATATATGTGCAACGGTGATGAAAATGCTTGTTAGCCTTGACTTCGACGGTACCAGGGAGAACAGTAGAGACCAGGTATATTCAGTAGGTGCCGATATAGTTGGTTTCAGAATCAGGAAACACAAGGATTGATTTGATGACAATAACATTCACATCAACCAGCTACTGGAAACGAAGCACACTCTATATGTAATGCAGCTTAACCAAAATTGTGTAAAGCAACCAGCAGCTAAGAAAGCTTACAAGGACCATAAGTTAATCCTACAACGTGAACTATGCAGGACGTAAATGATTAGTGGATGAACATAACCTCTGATATTCAACAAGCCTTCAAAATTATAGACTCCAAATAGTTCTATTCATTGATAAGTAGTCTTTGGTCTACCGCCGTCCTCAGTTACCCCTATGAAGTCAAAGGACAATGCTAATACCATCAAAGGACCAGAGGAAATACTTCAACAATAGGAAGAGCATTTTATATATGTATTTGATAATCCTTCTTCTGTCGATTACAGTATTATAGAGATCCTGCCACAAAGTGACATTGTACATCATATGGATAGTCAACCAACCCTTCACGGAGTCACACAGGCAATCAAACAAATCAACTCTGGTAAATCACCTGATCTAGACGGCATTCCGGTCGAATTACTGAAGAATGGAAGTCAGGACAAGACGGAAATGATAATTAATCTTATTATCGATTATCGGAATGGGACCCCAGGTACTACAAGTCTGTGTTGATGGTATCCTGCTCTCCCTATACAAAGGGATATGTGAAAAATCAATATGTGGTACCTATCGAAGTATCACTTTGTTGAAGTCTGTTGGGAAGGATCTCACGTGAATATTACTTAATAGGATGGAAAAAGATATCTGTCCTGTAGATATGCCAGAATCACAGAGAGATTTGGGGGTGGAAGAGGGACAATTGATATTCTCTTCTCAGCGCGATAGATTCAATAGATATGTATTGAGGAGAACATTTCCCTCTATCAGATTTGACGAAGGCTTTCGACACTGTTATTTAGGATGCATTTAGGATAGTACTCAGAAAGGTAGGATGCCCACCATGGTTTGCGGAAATGGTCAAGCAGCTGCACAGGAATAAGAGAGGCCGGGTGTAATTTCAATGGACAACTCTCAAGGAAAATCCCTATTGACAATGGCGAAAATAAGGGCGATATCCCTGCTCCCACGTTTTTCCCTATCTTTTTTGCCGCTCTACTTGCGCATGCTTTCCAAGGTTGCGATGAAGACGTCTATTTGCAACCACTGTGGGGTTTTCTATCTGAGAAGCTTCAATGCCAAGACGAAAACTTTACAAGCTTTGATTACAGAGCTATTCTACTCAAACGACTTATCAGTTCATACAGAAGCTGGCATGCAACATATTATGGGCTGTTTCTCAATCTCATGCGCAGCATTTGGTCTATCGATAAGCCGCACAAAAACCAAGGTAATGTTAACTCTTTACCCCGTAGACACATATATCAAGAAACCTGGACACTAGTCAGCAAGCATATTAAAAATACTTGAGAGTTTTCAGTAGAAATGTCTGACACGCATATTGAATGTCAAATGGGAAAGCAGAACTCCTGATTGTTTCGTCCTAGTGAGAGACAACTGACAAAGCATAGGGATCTTGTAACACCTTAAAAATGCGAAGTCCAGGGCACATAATTCGAATGAAAGATAGTAGACTTCCGAAACAATTATTTTATGGTGTGCAGAGTATCGGAAAGCATCCTCAGCACAAACAAAGGAAAAGATACAAGTACTGAGTTGTAGCCTAGAAAGGGTTACTGAATGAGGTATAAGAAAACGGAGATTGGAAATTAAATGATAATATATATGTTATCAACAAACTACAAAACTCTCACGCGACGGGAATAGATAAACTACAGCTCGTGGTGGATTCCTTCATACTGCTTACAACTATGTCCAACGTATTTATGAGGATTGGGACATAACCGATTAGTGTTCGTAGGTACAGTATATAACAGACTGTATCAAGAACAACCTAAAAAACCTTGGCGTATGACTTCAAAATTTGGGAAGAGTTGGCCCTAATCATAGATCAAATAAGAGACGAGTCAACTCTTCTAAGAATGTCGTTGGGAACACCAAATGCTGCAGCGCCGACTTCGAATGGGTGATAATCATGGACTCGACGAGGGAATCAATATCTAGATATGTGATTTCTCTCGGAGCATATAACTTTCAAAGGCTGACTGTGTGAATCGTGTAAAGTCACATAAAGAAATAGTCACCCTTGATATTCTCCAAAGGCAGAGTGCAACAGCATGCACGCTTTGTGACAAAGTATGCAAAACCAGCTCAAGACTGACAAGGCACATGGTTGCGCACAGGAATTATGCACAGCGGTGTGAATCCGTCAAAGTTGTGTCACGCACATTGTTCGCCTGTCACTTGTGCAACAAGTCATTTAAGTTCGCAACCGGACTGGCAAGTAAACTTCGGGGTAAGTTACGCGAGAGGTGCAAGGTGGAGAGGAAACGTGATTAGACGGCCATCATCTGTGAAGATGCGGCGGATCATCATATATATATATATATATATATATATATATATATATATATATATATATATATATATATGAAAGGCAAGATTTGTGTGTGTGTGTTTGTTTGTGTGTCTGTGTCTGTGTGTAACGATTGCACGGTCGCAATTTTCGACGGATTTGCACCAAAATGTACATGCACATGCTCCAAGTTAGCGGGCCAAGACCGACTTTGCATTTCCCAACTCCCATTGATAGTGGAAATAATCGATTTTTTCATGCTTCTACGAAAGCATTGGACGGCCGTTTCGTCCTATCTGGGACTCATCAACAGTGCGCATCCACTACCGAGAATCGAACATGGATCGCTTCGATACAACGCGAACGTTATACCAAATGTACCACGGCACTCGGTGACGAAGAAGACATAAACTAGACTCGATATAGCGCCACTACTCACTCGGTTCCGTTCACCGATACACATCCAATTATACAGAGTTATCCAGAATCCTCAAATCGGTAGTGGATGCGCACGGCTGATGAGTCCCAGATAGGACGAAACGGCCGTCGAGTGCTTTCTGCATTCTGATGAGGATTCTAAGCTCGACGAATTACTATAAAATTAGCCTAAATCCCCAAATCAATTACTCATATATATATATATATATATATATATATATATATATATATATATATATATATATATATATATACCAGCAAAGCTTTGGTAAAATTAGTAGGACTGAATGGTTTCTATAGCCTTGGATGGTAATTGGTTCAGAAGAAGGATGACTCTGAATTCAAATGATGCGGAGGATCGTTTGGGGACCGTGTGGCATGTAGTCACCATGTCTCTCTATTCGGATCTTCAAAAAGTGTCGTTGGTTCTGCAGAAAGCCTTCAAAACTTAAATCAAATTATATGCGCAGGTGTCTGGCTGTCGGCTCCTTTGAGAAAAACGTTTTTACTGGCAGTCAAAGAGAAAGGGAATGACACACAGCTAGCTTGAAGAGAATGGAAACTAAAGGCGAGTTCATAATGGGGAGCGAGTTGAACTATATTTTTTCCGTCAGTTTCATTTATTAGTAACAGAATTTAACCAAACAGTTCAGTATAGATATTATGGAATTCTCCTGTCATTTTGTTTATTGCTTTGGGAGGGACATTAGTATTTTTTATAGGTAATTATCTTCAAGTGTTTTATGCTTCGAAGAATCTGAATATATTTCCAGAATGTCTATCTTAAATAATTTATCGAAGGAGCAATCGTACGTCATGAAGTGTTTCACAGTTTCTTTGGCTGTAGCGTTGTTTAAACATGTTTTTATAATTGTATGCATTTTTTAAAATATAGTTTAAAGAAAACAGACATACTGTCAAAATATTGGTAGAAACTGCATTTTTATTCTTTACTTCAATCGCGATCTTCTGAAATTATTATTATTATTATTATTATTATTATTATTATTATTATTAGATACGGGAGAGAATGTTCATGTGAGAAGGAATATGAATGAATATGTATGTTTATGTAGGTGTAAGATCCTTTTTAATATAATTAGACTTGACTGTATTCGCAATGTTAATGATAACTCATGAAAAAATGAATAGCAGCTTTCGGGGCAAAATTGCGATTATAAAATGCTATTATAAAAATAATGAATCGAAGTACGTTGCTATTTTTAATCCATATTTTTTCTCGTTTGAAAAATTGATTTGATACAATTCTACAAAAATATATATTCTATACGTGGCTTGCATCGTTAATGCCATAATTTTGAATTCCTCAATGATTTCAGAAATCTGCGTTTAAGCGTATGTTGGAAGGTAGGATTACAAATGTGGATTTAAGACAGGTATATTTTAGATTAGGAAAATTCATATTATAACAAAGCTCAGATTACGATAAATACACATGTCAAGAAAACATCCGAAAATGTTCTTAATAGTAGATGATTATCTCGTCAGAGGAACCATACTATACGATAGTTATGATTTGCTTTGCTTCAAATCTTTATAAAGGTTATTTGTGAATATACCTTATGGTACACATCGTCAATTAAGCAATGCAATTATAAAAAGAAAATACGCTAGTTTGAGGTTATTATGTTTCATGCAATAATTCAATGAATATTTCCCGGAGCTTTTACTGTAATGGCTTTCTTTAAAGTAACTGATTCAACAAGAACACCCAGTAAAAACATAGTACATTAAAATTTCGGTATACCATTGTCTACTTTCGGCGAAGATTCATCTCTATATTTGTTTATGTGCCTTTTTATGGGCAGAGATCTCTGCAGAATTTTAGATTAACTTGGATTAATGCATTCATTGTTATTGTTACCCGCATACCCAAATGAATAAATTACACACACACACACACATATATATATATATATATATATATATATATATATATATATATATATATATATATTTATCAGTCGGTTTCGTTATATTGCACGCAAATTCACCTGAACGCAAATTATGAACAAACCAATTTTCCTCCAGCAATGGGTTAATTGGTAGGACTTGAATCAGTAAACAGTGTTATCTTATTAATTCTTACGATCTGAAAAAAACGCTTTCTCTACGTTTAAATAATTTGAAAAAGAGGATAATCCATAAAACAAATTGATCAATTTAGTTGCATTCTTTTCCAAAACCCTATTCACTGGATTCTTCTTCAATCCGTACCAATATATATATATATATATATATATATATATATATATATATATATATATATATATATATATATATGTATATATATATATATATATATATATATGTATATATATATATATATATGTATATATTAAAAGCTCGATACATGTCCTACTAATTGGCCCATAGCTGGGCGATGATATTTTTTCATACTTTTCCCAAGGGAACTTTTGAGTAAGAGAGTGTAACGACTGAAATTGGAACTCTTACAGCAACTGGTATTTCCAGCTATTGACCAGGCTCAAGGCTTCTTAACTCATGTGATCTTACGAGAACCGATGTTACAACGTGATAGAGCCGGAAGACAACTGAAATGAATAAATGGAAAATCTGCATTTGAAAATGCTTCTGAGCAAAGTAGAACGTAATGCCCGATTGCTTTTCTGAGTAAACATCGAAAAGAAATCAAATTCTTTTCTTTTATTCTCAGTACATGCTTTCATATATATATATATATATATATATATATATATATATATATATATATATATATATATATATATATTCTTAGCTTTATGCTTTCATATATATATATATATATATGTGTGTGTGTGTGTGTGTGTGTGTTTGCAGGAAAAAGAGAGCGAGAGAAGTAATAGTTCATTTCCTGATTATATAAATGCATTATCTCAAGCAGAACATAATAAAAGTTTGTGTCAGTAAATATATCTATTCACATGTGCAGATGCACCAAGATATTTGCAATCAATAACACATGACATTTATATACATACAGAACTACAACGTTTCAAAATCATAAAAAGCCATTTTTGTGTTGGAATATATACATATACAAGTTATCGTTAGTAATATATTACCGTAGAGGAACATCCAGTGACGCCATCATATTGCATTGTAGGTAAATCTGTGTATAAACTTATTTATTATCCTATATACTTTCAACTTTCAATTTCTTTTTCGTAGAATAGATTTGCTATATAACTGATTGTTCTACACAATTTATTCGTTCTTTGCTTTTTTCTATCTACGTGAATACTCTTACAATTTGGAGCTCCTTTTTGTATTCTTTATTGCATCGTTTCTTTTATACCTAGCGACGGATTTTATTGTAGACATACAGTTTCAAAACGGCTCATAGACGTGTGTAATACTGATCTATAAAACCTATTTTTGATTTCTATTTCAATTCTCTTCCCTTGTAGAAACTCTCCGTAAATCTGCGATTATAGTTTTATGATAGCTCATATCACCATGTGAAATTCGTTTTTACGAACGTAAGATAAATTATAAACATCGCGATTACAATTGATACAGAGTGAAACCTAGAGAAGTAGGATTACTAAACTTTTACTTGAATTATTGAATCGAGAATTTAAACATCATTTCGTTATTTAGTGACTTAGAAGAAATTGCTTCTCAGTAATTTTGGCTGTTGACTGGTGTTATCACATAACCTAACCTCCTCTGGTATGTTGTCCCACATATAGTTTCATTCCTCTAGGATAACGATGCACATTTACAAATAATTTTAAATTTAATTCTAGAAACTCAATATGCTTGTGACCTCCTTTCACTGATAAAATGATTATTTGCAGCCCTCTTTTCGTAAATAATTTTGGCTAATATGTCTTGCTTCTATGTACCACCTCAGCTAAAAAACGATTGAAATATTATTTATTCCTATACATGCTTCTCTTCACCTTCATTAAAGCTATTTGTTTACCGATGTTGTAGGATTTTCTCTCTTTGCATCACTGCTGAGAGACCCTCACTTCATCTTTGTGTTGGTTCGTTTCGAAAATGATCTGATCTCTTCTTCTGTCCATAAAATTGTCTTTACTCAAAATTACAAAAACTGCATTGTGTAAGTAGTCTTTTAAAAATCTGCATTAGTCCTAAACACACACTATTAAATTTGGGCTGAGGAAGTATAGAAAGACTTATCTCATGTATAATACTCACCGATTTTCTTATAATTTTTACCAGCGAATTTGAACATTTGTTTATTTTTTTCTCCGGTTTCTATAAGCTAAAATTAAGGAATTACATAGTTAACGTTAGGTTTTCTAAAACAATATTTCTGCTTCATTTAGAAAAACCGTACAGATATTTCACTGAAAAATCCATTTATGCCGAAATTAAACTCATACAAGGATAAGCCAAATTATAAACAAACTTACATGTCTGTGATTAGTGGCTATTTTACAATGCAACATCAAGCTGAATTGGAAATTACTTCAACTACTACTACTACTACTAGTACTCATGTTTCAGGATGTGGTTACTGACAACGTCAAAGATGTTGAACATTACATTTATATTTCACCAAACTAAAATGTCTAGTGTCCAATTAAGGCCGTGAGTTTCAGAGTGAGATTGTAAGGGAAGTAAGAGAGTGTTATGAGGGCGAGTAGAATATATATCTGTTGACACTGCACTTAAAGAAATCTGTATTGTAGTCAGGTATGCAATCTCTCGAGTGTTTGTCCCACGACGTAACAGTTTTCTGGGGGAAGTTTTTTGAGTGGAACTTGCATTTTATCAAAGGAAAACGAAAGGAAGGGAGATGGTATGCCACTGTGGATATAACATGTCAAGTCCTATCTATGAAAGTGTGAACTCAGCAATGTATCTCAGCCGAATGTCTGTCAAAGTAATAATGATACAGTAGTGGATTTTTGGTTATTTTTCGTCTTTGGTATTTGGTTTGCAGGCAAGAGAATAAATAATCACCTACGAGGCTGCGTAAACGTTTCTTAGGTATGTCGAAGCTCGAAAGTGTTGTTTGGTCAGCAGCAGCCCAGATATATCAGCAACAATGCATTATTGATTAAATCTGACTCTTGAAAAATAAATCATGACAGGAGGTTTTCTGGTGCGTTAGAATGGCACGACGTTTTTTCCAGCATCTTTTAAGATAGCACAATTAAGCGTTGCATTTGAAGTTACATAGAGGAATATATCATATCTACTTTTAACCATGACAGAAGTGAATCATATATGTGATTAATATATCTGTGTTTTTCTAACTAACAAATGTCTGGTTAGTGTTTTAAAATCTTTATAAATTATTTGTTATAGTGGATCATTAATATAATTTGGTTTCCTTTATAGATGCAGTAATCTGGTGACCCATGTAGAGTGATCTTTTTTTAATATCTAGTTCTCATGGATAATGCCTACGTCTAATATTTCGGCACAACCTTACGATAAAACGTTTATTATTCATAAATATGTATGGTATATAACGGAACAGTACATATTGCTTACAGTGTTGGTAGATTTATAAATTCCATTCAAGCCTTAATAATGCCTACATATACGTTAAATCAACCATTCCTACACCTGATATGAGCATATTCCTTTATCCGTCGACTTTGCCCATTAATCTGGTGTGAATACTTAGCCGCTCTCCCCGTCAGCCATATCGAATTTTAATGTTTCCCCGCTTATGATAGTTTTTCCTTGTTCATTCAGTCACGGTTTTGTTTTCAGATGACCTTTGTTTTCAACCTTATAGTCTCTGAGGCAAATACATCGGGTATTTACATGCATGTCATGATTTTTTCCTGTGTTTCTTTTACAATCTTCGTAATGTGGGAGCGTTTTTAATTATCTGGCGTTCTATTGACTTCATATCCGATGTTTTCCTAAAATAAAAATTCTGAAATGCATACGGTCTTAAATAACATATATATATTTTCCTTGTGATACCAGAGAATTACGGTGTCATCTCCGATTATTATTCACGTAAATTCTCTTAGGTAATATTTTAAAAGTACTTCATATCTATATTCACCAGGCTTTATACTTTTTTTTCCTGGCGATATATTTCAGTAGCAGTTGAAGCTTTTCTTGCTTCTGTACATTATATTATCATTTTCATTTCGATCCATAAATTAATGATGATGCATATCTTAAAAAGGGTGTTGGATAAAGACATTTTCTTCAATTATTGAGATGTCAAGAAGCTGTTGCAAATTTGGTAAAAAGGCTCACAACGGCAAAGGTCACAATCAATTCGAATTGAATAAAGGCATCTTCAAATATTTTCACATGTCAGATGATTTGCTTATGATAATTACAATCCTGCTAGTCGAATGAGTATATCCAGTTGCAACCTTCTTGACTCCTTCGAGGCCAATATTTAGACTATAATAATATTTCTTCAAGGCATGACATCCTTATAAACTTCGAGCTGTTATGAAATGTTTATTAGTAGTCTGGCTATACCGTTATCGCATTCAATAGACAGGATTAAATTCCCGATTACACTATCAACAAATCCACGAACCAACGCTTTAGTACACTAGGCTATTGTCCGTATCTATCTATCTATCTATCTATCTATCTATCTATCTATCTATAGTATTAAAGCATTTTTTGTGAATTTAGTGTCAATAATTTAGAGTCCATTCACTGGGACAAGAAGTGTGTAACTTTTCGCAGTAGGAATAGAGCAAACTATAACTGAGGAGGTACTAAAAAAGAAGTAGACGAGATATCGATAGAAATGGTCAACGTAAGTAAAACAATTTACCCCTGTAGCAAAAAACGAGTTCAGTTCGAAATTCTTTGAATTTTGCTAGCATCGACAAGCACCAGAAGGCCAGAGAGCGAGCACAACGGACGAAACGTTCTGATGATAAGTACAAAGACGAGGACAGTATTCCGAATAGATTTAAAGTTTTGTTATTCCCTACATTTTGTCTTAATTTCTATTGAGCAATCGTTTCTTTCAGCAATCTTCATTTCTGTAGGAGTGCTTGTAGTTTCCTTGCTGTTTTTGCTATCAATAATGTGTCATCATGTCCATATACATCTTGTCTATTACTAATCTTTCAGATAAGTATAAATGGAACGCGTAAATTTGTGATATCGCAAAAGATTCCGTAAGAATGATCGGTTTATTTGTCGCTCCAGAATATTACAAACTCCTACTACAACGATCAATCCTTCATAAAGATCAGAATACGAAAGAAGTATTGATTCTATTTCTGTGTTACGGCCCAATCCTCACTGTCCAGTGTCGACGGAGTTCAGAAACGCTTACCCGGCCATGTGGATGATAAATTATCAACCCTGTAAACCGTATCACACAGGCAAAAACTCGCCAGTCTTTCATTTATATATTATTATTGCTAGGACAGATATTTTGCAGGAGATACATTCCCTCGTGGTACTTTCCTGGCCTTTCGTAGCTATGACATGCTATGTCGTGTTCCCGTAGGCAAACTATTCCGTTCATGTTCTATTGATAAAAAGCAAGTTCCAATAAGACATCTTCTTCCTCATAACTGTTAGTTTGTGGAACAAACTCCCGAGAGAATATTTCCCTGACAAATACAATTTTGTTCTGTTTAATTTCAGGAGCAACGGATGTATATCCTACTCATCCTCAACATAATCTTACTTCCACATTCCCTTAACTTGAGTGGCGCTTGGCCTTCTATTGGGTGAACTATCCGTAAATTGAAAATAGATTATCTGGAAATAATTTAGCAGGAAATAAACACATAGAATGTCATTGTTTCCTCCATAATGAGATCATTTCCCAGAATGAGATATTACTCACGTCAAAGGTATTTTTTAATAAGCTTCAGATTAATTCATAATGCGAAAATACATTTTTGATGATTCATTCATATATCTTCATATCTGGAACCTATTTTCTAAATATTTCCTTCCCCGTTTTCACACTTTGTAAAATATTCCATTTTGGCTAGGGGAAGAAATGTATTAAACTGGTATTTCCTCATTATCAAACAAGATAAGCCATTATATTCTTGCAACGTTCTTTCTCCATTTAGATATATTAACTTTCCTTCTATTGAAATTTACATCCTGTCAGTACTCATACGACAGCGTATTTGTATCAAATTCTATGTTTCTATGCATGCATGTAACGACGTATAAGGGGTTAGTGTGTTTACTTACCAACCAATGGATCTAGATTTGATTTTCACCATAGTCAATTAGTCAGGAAGAATATTTACTGATGGTCTTTAGTTGAAGAGGCGATTCAAACGTATGGCACATTTGGAAAATGCCTTCAAAACAGTACACTATTTTTCAGACACTTTATTTTTTCAAGTTGTAGGTAGCACAGACAGTCTGTACTGTTTTAGTGGAATGGCAATAACATTAAAAACTGTTTCAATACTACAAATGGAAAAGCAGAATTGAAATTAGAAGTATTTTTTATTTTTTTACAAATTTTCACATCACACAGGCGACAGTATTTTTCTGACATTGCAGAAACAATGCTAATATTTTATGGCAGCACCCTTTTTTCAATGACTTCTATCAGTCTATCTTCATAATGTTCGTACATATTGATAATAACGTCTCTTCGTTTTTCTAGCAGTCTATTTTTAGCATCTTTTATGCGCTGCCACAGTTCAGCCTCTCTGGTTATTTCTGGCCCGTCGTAAACAAGCTCTGCAAGCATTTCCCATGTTTTCAATTAAATTTACGCCTGGACTTCTTGCAGGCCATTCCAGAGTAGTTATATTTGCTTCACACCTCCAATTTGTCACTGATTTGGCCACATGGATGCTGCAGTTATCTTGCTGAAAAATAAAATTACTTCCCATTTCTTTTTTATGAGTGGTAGGGCTCTCTTTTCCAAAAGTTCTCTGTAGCTCAAGCTATATTGACGTCCTTTTAACCACACGAGCCACAAGTTTCCATTCGGAAATATCATACCCCAAATTCCTCCTCCTCCCATCTGTCTCTTGTTGAGAATAACAGGTTCACCCTTGTCTCGACCCTGTACACCACACGTCAGGTCCATCGAGCTTAAAAAGTTTTTCATCAGTAAATATCACTTTCTTGAAATCGACATGGTTTGTTATCCGTCTTTTTGTGCTTTCCAGCCTTGCCTCGTGTTTTCTCGTTAGTGTAACTCTTTTCTTGATTTTAGAATAGTTAAGTCCAATTTCGTGTAGCTTTATGTGTACAGTTCGAACACTGATATCAAGTTCACACTTCTCCTTTTCTTTCTGCGCTGTCACCTTTTTGTCCAGATGATAACAACCTCGTAACACTCCTCTTCATTCTTCTTTCTGTTCTCTTGGAAATTGTTTTTTTTTCGTCCTCTCTTCTTCTTCTTCCGCTCATAGTCTGTACTTAGCATGTATTCAACTGTTGGCTTTGGTAGCTTCATCTCAGCGGCAAACTTTCGGATTCTGAGCCGCCTTCTCTCTTCTTTTGGACCAAACTTATGACTTCTTTCGAATGCATTCTTCTTCAGGATTTTAATACGTTTTCACAGTGAATGGTAAAGATACTCAAATGTAATGGTCAGGGTACAATTTACCTGCAGAAAATTTGAATATTGTAGACGTTCGACGGCTAAATCATTAAAAACCCGGAATTTGTGTCATGTCCGAAAAATAGTGTCGCCTAAGTTGAACTAAAAATAAAGAAAACATGAAACCAAAGACAAACCCATCAATCAATGTTAATACCATTAATGGACAGTTACTGCTGAACTACCTACTCATCAACACAAAGGCTCTCAGCAGCAAAAAACACCTTTAAGCACACTTTTCATAGTGTCCCAAAAATAGTGTCGCCCCTCTGTAGTACTGACTTACCCAAAACTTGTGCGTGAGTAAGATAATGGAACAGTTCGAAAATCAGGTAACGATCGAAGGCATTTAATCGTGATAGAGATTTCAAACTGTTAATCCCGCTACAACATCTGGTCTCTCGTAAATAAGGTCCGCCTAGTATAAACCTTAGGTAGGATGTGCGTGTGCTGAACAGACAAAAATGTGCCTCAGCCTCCGTCTGTAATAAAGAATGGTCAGCCGAGTTAGCACATTGATAGTCACGTAAAGATCGACAAAAAATCATCTATCTATCTATCTATCTATCTATCTATATATATATATATATATATATATATATATATACATATATATATTATCTAGTTTAATCTATCTCATGTATCTTCATAATCTTATCTAATATGTCTAAGCTATTTGTGAATGTTATATATATATATGCTATTTATATATACATATATGAATATATATATATGTGTGTGTGTGTGTGTATGAAATTTGTATATATATATATATATATATATATATATATATATATATATATATATATATATATATTATTTATATATTATATATGCGCGGGGAAAAATAATAAACGCCCTAAAACCATTGGATTCAAAATAGAAATAAATGTAGGAACAAGAACAGTAAAATTCTTAGACGCCATTAAACCTGAGCAAAAATACATACGAACCGTACAAAAAAGATAATGACACCCCAACTTACGTACCCGCATCCTCCAACCATACACCTTCAATCATCAAGCAATTACCCATATCAATCAGCCGCAGAAAAACTCATCTAACATAGACGTTTTCAATAACCAAAAAAACACCATATGACGAAGCACTAAAAGAAAGTGGATACACGCAACTACAATACACTCATCCAGAGCTGAAACACAAAAACAGAAAAAGAAACATTATCTGGTTTAACCTACTATACAACAAAACCATCAAATCAAACATAAGAAGGGCATTCCTTAAATTAATAGAAAAGCACTTCCCTGAAACAAACCGATTAGCAAAAATATTTGAAAAAATAACGTTAAAGTCAGTTACAGCTGCACAAAATATATAACACAAATAATAAAAATCAACAACAGAAAATAATGACCTGCAATAACGCAACAAAAAAACCTCAATGCACCTGCAGAAATAAAACATGTCCACTCCAAGGAAATTGCCAACACAATAATATAATATATAAAGATAAGGTAAGTGCAAACAACAGCACAGTGTACTACATCGGTGCCACTGAGGGACCTTTCAAGAAAAGAAAAACTACCACGACTATTCATTCTACAACATATAATCATCAAGCAGCACTACACCATCCACATACATATGACATCTAAAAGACAGAAATATTACACCAAAATATGCTGGAAAATATTGTAAAAAGCGCATGCCTACAACAACATTACAAAGAAATTCCTACTTTGCCTACACGAAAAGGTAGCAATAATTTTTCATACCTAACAAAAAACTTACTAAACATAATATCAGAAATAATTTCTGAATGCAGACATGAAAACAAATAATTATTACCACAATTCATGCCAAAAGGATAGAAAAAATATAACCAACACTACTACAAAAACCACCATTAACCCTATAAACATGAAAAAAGAAACCACTGACATAATAACAACATCATTTTCTAGTTCAAACTACCATCATAATAATTATAAATAGTATTATCATTTCACCACCATTACTACGATCACTTCTACCACTTTACAATAAATATTTGCTGCTATAATTGTTATTATAATCACCCGCTCCCCCACCATTACTACCACATCACAATTACCATTGCCGTATTAGTCCACAATTACTACGGCACCACAGTTACCATTCCCGTATCAGTCCACAATTATACTTGCTTCTCCCTCCCCCAACAGAATTAATACCACCGCATAAATATTAATGAATATTAAAAATTGGAATTTCTACCATTTAGATATGCGCAATCGCCATAAACAGGCAAATAACCGATTTTAAAATAATAAGAAAACAAAGTTAAAAAATTAAAATAACAGAAATGTGTTACCTACCATGCCACATCATGCGTATATACATCAGCGAACAAAATAGAAGAACGGTCTGCGTGTTGACATTAAAAAAGACAAAAATATTCGCTGCACAATCCAACATTGAATACAGCGACAAATGCGTACGTATGCACGCAACGATATATGGATGCGCATATATACTCAGTACTACACTGTTCACAGATGTTTATGTTTATGTGAGCTCCAGTGAGTGAGCGTCCGTGTGTGTATGTGTCTGCGTACGTCAATAAGTTTATGTGCGGGTATGTATGTTTGCGTAAGTATGAGTGGCGTTACGACGACAATTTTTATTCCCACTTCCATAAAAACATCAATATACTCAACCATATATAAATCCTAAATTTAAAAATTAATAAATTTTTCTCAAGAGCGTAAAAAGCATGAAATCCAGGGTCAAAACTCACTTCAATCCAACTATATATATATATATATATATGTGTGTGTGTGTGTGTGTGTGTGTGTGTGGAGGGAGGGATTATCGTTGTTAAAGAGTGGAAAATTGAAAAAAGTAAATTTTAAAAAGAAAATACAGGCCGCAAACGTTTTAGATTATAGTGTAGATTTATTTAAAAATATATTTTATAATATATTTTCCACATATTTGCTACACGGCTTTCGGGTCTTGTGGGCTTCATCAGGCGAAAAATGGCCATATTCACATATTATTTAAAGGAATTAGTATGTTTGCTTATGTTTAATCATTGTCTTTTTTCTGTAGTCGTATTTCTCGATTTTTTGTGGTGAAAGTCTTCGTCTGCTAAAAAGGGTGATAAACAATTATATTTGCTCAGAGAAAAGTTGAACGAAGGAAGTCTTTGTTCTTATTTTTATGACCTTGTATCCTTTTAAACCCATGACCCTTTTTATCTATTGTGTGTGTTTTATCTAGTATGTGTATGTGTATACATATGTGTATGTGTATACATATTCCTTCACACACATCACACACATATATATATATTCAATGAAACATACATGAAAGTAGTATTGTTGCCTTAATACACAAAAGTATATATATATATATATATATATATATATATATATACATACATATATATATATATATATATATATATATATATATATATATATATATATATTAGGATATTACTTCGAAAACTGCATCTCGTCAGGCAATTGTAAATTACTGGGGAGTAAACGATTTACTTAAATTTCAAAGTAAAATACAACGTCTTTTTACGAAATAATAGGTGGGGTTATAAGTTTCGTGTGCTTTACTCAGGTCAAACAATCGAATGTGACCTACGTTAAACTTAAAGGAAGTGATGAAGCAAAATTAAGAAATTATTTCATAAATGGGTCATGACCCGTAGATTGGCAGTCAGTGGCATCACAGACGTTAAACATGAGCTGATGTTAATAGATACATATTATACACACTAGACAATGTCATTTCCTAAGAAAAATGAGATGTAGTGATAATTTAACAAACTACTAAACAAGTTATATGCTTTATCAGTTTCCTACACGAAAAAGTTGAGAAAAATAAATACATTCATTAAGAAACCAGTAAATAACTTATATTTATAGAATTATTTGGTAAATTAATATGCAACAGTTGACTAAAAATTATTTCTATAAGAGGTTATTAACAATAAGCAATCAATGCAAAATGTCAAAAATATACAAATAACAATAGATCCGTAGAAGACGTTAATAAAATTAGCAGGGTATAAATACAAAATTATATTAAATCCAAATTAATTTTACGAATAGAAACATAAGCCATATATATATATATATATATATATATAGAGAGAGAGAGAGAGAGAGAGAGAGAGAGGGAGAGAGAGAAAGACATTTCAAGTAAAATCTAGGAAAAATCATTGTAAAAAAAATGACCTTATACAACTGGAATTTATAAACAGGGATCATAACATTCACCTACAGGTTCGAGATTAATGTATTTTATTACAAATTGTTTGCGAGACAGATTCTTGCCATTTATATCATTAACTTCACTATCTGCTTTTTGTATGAATGATTCATGTTATGTAAAATGAACTGCACCACATACTTGATATTAAAATAACTGATCCGACGTGCAAATGTCTGATAATAACGGTGACAAGCCTCTATATATTGAACAATTTAGTTCCTGCGACATTGACTGAAATAAAAACCTACCTCTACAAAAGAATTCTCATATTACTATATTAGAACAAAAACGCACAATTTAATTTTTTTTTTAAATTCCACCTCAGCGTTGCGACCACACGCTCCGAAATTCCTCACAATTAACAATAACACATTTCTAAAAAACATATTTCGGAGTACACCTTAACTGTCGTTGTCCTGTTATTACCTGGATGTAAAAAAGACATATCTATTCCTATACCTGAGGATGATTGTATGCACAATCGAAAGCTTATAGTAAAAAAAAGCCTTATACAAGGAATTTATAAACAGGAATCATAACATTCACCTACAGGTTGGAAGTTAATGTATTTTATTAAAAATTGTTGCGAGTGATTCTTACCATTTATATCATTAACTTCATTATCTGCTTTTTGTATGAATGATTCATGTAATATATATATATATATATATATATATATATATATATATATATATATATATATATATATATATATATATTGACTTGATTGATTATATAGATAGATAAGATAAATACATTCAATACAATTTATTTATCATATATATCTATATAATCAATAAAATCAACATAAATATATATATATTGTTTGTATTGAATATATAGATAAGTACGATAAATACATTATTTATAAATTATATATATATATGATCTAACTATTCTATCTTATCTGTCTATCTATCTATATATATATAATCTTATCGATGTATCTATCTAAGCATGTCTATATTCTTCTAGTCTAACGAATCTTATCTAGTGCATCTATCTAATCATATCTAAGCTTTATGTCCAGTCTTATCTAAACTTTCTAAGCTGTCAGTTTAAGCTATATAACTATCTGTCTAATCAATCTATCCTAACTACCTATCTTATCTTTCGCACACAGGTACACACACCTACCTGCATAGATACACACACACACTCATATATATATATATGTATATTGAACATATATGTTTTTCTGACGATTGCAAGTAGCGTGATACACAGTCAGAAATTATCATCAATCCAAATATATATATATATATATATATATATATATATATATATATATATATATATATTACAATGAGTCATTCATACAAAAAGTAGATTAGTAAAGTTAATGATATAAAATGACGAAATCCTTAAGCAAACAAAATTTTAAAGTTGCATTAAGCTACTAATCACTCGATGAATGTTATGATCCTTGTTTATAATAACTACAAGCTGTATAATATCTTTTTTTAATCTGCAAGTACTTTCAACTGAACATTCAGTCATCCTCAGGCATGGAAATTATTTTGTTCAATAAATACAGTAATGTCTCAGTTGTTATCCCGAAAATTTGCACCTCGGATCAGTTCTTTAAATCAAATATGTGGCGCAGTTCAATTTATATTACAATGAATCATTCATACAAAAATTCCTACAATTTAGTTCATGCCACATTGACTGATAATCTCCTACAACAAAACAAAAAATTCTAAAAAACGCACTTCTTAAATTTTCAAAAAAATAAATTCAACCTTAACGTTGCGACTGCACCTTCAAAAAGTTTTTTTTTTTTTCCGTTAACGATAACACATTTCTAAAAAACATATTTCGATTCGGATTTAATTTTTTCGTCTGTTATGCTACCTGGATTTTCCTAAAAACAAAATAATTTCTCTGCCCGAGGATGACTGAATGTACTGTTGAATGTACTTGCAGATTAAAAAAAAAACATTATACATCTTGTAGTTATTATAAAAAAGGATCGTAATATTCATCAAGTGGTTTGTAGATTAATGCAACTTTAAGATTTTGTTTGCAAAACGTTTTTGCCATTTTATATGATTAACTTTACTAAACTACATTTTTTTGCGATTGCCTCTATGCCCAATCCTTGTAAACTAGACAATTGTTGACATTTACAATAATTCCTTGCTACATGCTGACTCCGTTTTCTTATCATTCGCTGTTTCTTAGCATTTTAAGCATTTCACCGCCTAGCAAGGCGAAAGTGTCATTCGCACGCAAGCGGTTACTGATAGTGAGTGAAAGTATAAAGTAGTTTGTTTGAGGAAAGGATATACTGAAAGCCGGGGATCGGATTCAAAGCATCAGAAGATGTGGACTGACATTAAATTTGAATATTTGCATTTTATTGCTATCAGGGAAGCAAGTAGGAGGAAAGGATTTCCATTGTCGACAAGTGCGAGAGAAGAAGCTGAGTGGAATAGGTGGTGACATTTAACTGTATCGACAGTGAAGGGGTTGAACCGAGATACCAAACTAGTAGAACGCTTAAATTCATGCAGTTGGGGTACCAGTAAAAGTAGCTTGTCAAAGCAGTTGCCATGGAAATATTTGTTGAAAAACAGAGGGAAGTCTGTGAGAAAGTGACTGTATACGAGATGCCATATCACATTGCATATACGTCTTTGGATTTTCTCGAGAATCTCGATATGAACAGCCGGGACACCAGACCCTACATGGTAACAGTATTCAATGCAAGGACGAATGGTAGATTTGTAGATCTGAAGGATGGAGTCAGGCGAGAAAAAACTTCTAGCGCGACACAGAGAAACAATTTTCCTTGCGGTAGATGAAGTTATTGATTCAATGTAGTTGTTCCAGGTCAGTTGAAAGCGAGAGATAAAGCATGTCCTTTTTACTGTTTTCCTTTTCTCATCAAAACTTGAATTTCTTATATACAAACCAAACAAATGCAATGAACAAATATTCCGTCTCTATCTTATCCTCTATCTTTTTCTTGATTTTTATTTCCATAAAATTAATGATTTTTTAAATCTAGATTGTCTTTCAATTCTCCGTTCATTTTTTGACAGGCAGCAAGTTAATGTAATTTTGGCTTCATCTCTCTATCACTCTATGTATGATGATTGTCGCTTTTTTTGCAAAAGAAGACCATCTCTTCACTTGGCAATATTTTTGTATTTTTAATTCAGAATGTCATTATTTCCATCATTAATACCTGAGCTATCATTATGCTAGGAAACTGTAAGTGATTCTTAAAACCAGCTTCACTTTTATACACTTTCTTATACACGTGGCAAAAATAAAGTCAGTCTCTCTCACCTATGTTGGAAATTTGTCTGCTCTGTGTACAATCATGTGACGGATGAATCCAGCAAAATCTTGCAAAGCTTATCAGAAAACTGAAGTAACCAGCATGTCTTTCTAGTCGGTTGCATTCACAAGATTTTGTCCCTGGACTCTCAAGTGGGATCTTATGTAACTCGGGAAAACAGCCGCTGAGAGGCTGAATTTTCCACAAATACTGCAAGTGTGTTGGTGTAATAACGGCGTGCTTTTTTTTTTTAAGGTTCAATGTCCTTCTGCACAAAGTTCATGCAGCGTGCCTAACTCAACTTTCTCCAACCAGATCAACGTCCGGCAACAGTTTTCCATTAACGCAAAATGTTCTTTAGGTTACATTTAAAGACATCCTTCAAACTTTTTTTACGGGGGGGTATTATAAGCGTGTCTATTACCTTTTATCAGCTCATATTAGAAAGTTATTTGGAGAAATAGTTAAGATTCCATACGTGTTAGGTAACCTGTCCAGCGCATCTGATTATAGAGAAGCATTGTTTCTACGCTGGCTGTGTTTGCGCGCTGTACTAATGTACAAGACTGCGAAAATAATGTTCAAGACTCGCCACAGACAGTACTGGTGTAAAATGCTCTAAATCATTAATCCGCCTCCAGAGGAATATTAGGGTGGGTAGGACAACAGTTTCGTACATGCCTCTTTGTACTTAAGATTTTACGATCAGACCATATTCTCTTTTCAAGTTGCCAGAACGATTGACATGCTCCTTCAATGCGGTAATTCTTTTCAGCATCCAGTTAGCTACCCCAACCTGGATCCATTACTGAGTACATTGGGCTCTGAGTAAGTCAGCCCGGGAAGAGAGGTGTACATGATTTTTGTCTTTTTGAAACTAATGGTTAACCTAAAAGCAGTTAAAACACCCGAGGTATTTTCCATTATCACCTGCATATCTTGTGAGCAACAAAATAGACATCAACAGCATACATAATCTCAAAAATAACCATTTGGAAAACATTAGATCGGTCATAGGGTGTATGTGGGTGGGATAAATTTACATGTCAAGAAAACTGCCCCTTCCACATATCATGTAAAGGTACTAGAGAACATTGCAGCGACAGATGTATTATGGATGTATCCAAGTATGCTTTGTCGATTTTTTGAAATAGTCATGAATTTATCATAAAAAGATTAAAAAAATAATTTTATTTACTCAGGAAACTTCTTAAAGGGCCAATAAACAAAATTAAAAATGTGAGGACGTTTATATACGTTGCTAACTATAGTGATTGGGTGGTAAAACACGGCAATATTAAATTGGAAACATCAAAAAATGTTGGGTGGACTACTATATACTAATAAAATAATGGCTATACAATTGTAGTACGTAATTACTTATGATTCTTTTTTAACTTTATTTCATGTTAAAATGTACACAATGCCGGCATAACACCTTTAATTCATTTCTTTGATTTAACAGATTTGTATTGTTAGGAAACATTATATTATGCAGTTTTTCTTGTAAATATGAGGAACACGGATCATGTCAGGATTTACAACTACTAGTTACTTTTAGTATTTTCCATTTTACCGTAAGAATTTTGTTAACTTCTTTTAAGTGTAAAAATATTTTGAAAGGGACATTCTGTTAGGTACGCTTGGTAGTTGAAAGATAAAATTTTTCCTACTATCAATATACATATTTTTAAATGTTACATTTTCTGTAGAAGTAACAGATCTTAGTTAAACAAGGGTATTTTTATCTTCCGAAAAGCGGTAACGATTTGTTTTTAAATTTCCCTTATAATTCATTTTATCACGTTATCTACCATCTCCTGAAAAATACAATCTTAGTACTGAAACATAAAACTTTTATCTAATTAAATGAATAAATATAGTTAAATGTACGAGCAAGTTATCGCATGAAAAATTATATAAATATACCATATAGTGTAAGAAAAAAAATGGTCAATGTTAAATAGCAGAGTTTTTTAATTTATTAAATATATATAATAATAGACTATATTGATAGCCCAACACAGAGTTTCATGATGTCTGCGATTTATATTTAAAGTAAAGGGGGGTACATTCTATTTTTAAACATATATTAAGATACAGAAACACAAAACTATAAAAATATATTATTAAAAAAACAAAACAAAATAAAAAAATAAATAATCTCTATTTAAAATAGGCAGTGTCTATATTTTATATTAACCATAAACAGAGATTACATTTTTTTCTTTTGTTTGATTTTTTTAATAAAAATTAATAATAAACGGACTTAAAACTATAAAAATAAGTTGTTTAAGTTAGGCGGAAGTGAGTTTATATATTTAAAATTAATGGGGATTGAATGTTTTATTTTAAATTTAAAATAAACTGGGATTAATTGTATTTTAAAATTGTATTAAAATAAACGAAACGAAAACTGTATATTTTTAAATTATATATGATCGACACAAGATAAATAAATAGAAGACAATAGAAATAGAAAAGTTATGATCTACAGTAGCAATTAATTTGGATCAACGTATGTCAATAGGCATTTATTTTTGTACCTATAATTTGAACATCAATTTATCTTTCTTGTTTAGTCATTTAAAAGTATTTCAGCGTTGTAATATCTAATTTTTCTACAATGCAAAATTTCCTGCTGTTGCATTTTCGATTGTAAGATTTGGTTTTAGCTACAATATCCCACATAATTACCACCATTCATTAATCCCATATACTTTTAGAGGGAGCAGTGCTATTCTTGTATCTTACATTGCCTAAGTCATTCGGTGATGACAGAAACGAACTTTCCAATGATTTTCAGTGGAACCTATATAAAATTTGACATCGTATCCAGAGGTAGCATACAATATTATGAGTCAAATATTGAACGTTTAGAATAATAAACCCTTATAAACTCATATTTTTCATTAGTTGACTTTATTTTTAGGGACTTGATTAACGTTATTGTTTTTTGGAGATGTATTTATTTAGTATAATATTATGATAGGATAGCTATGTTTTAATGTTAATCTTTATATTAATTTTGTTAAGAGCCATCTTTAGTATTTGTTGTGGCCATGTTAGGACCAGAAATAAAGTCACAAATATAGGAATTGAGTTAAATATATCAACAGAAACAGTAATACAAACATATACAAGCAAGAATGTTCGGCACGACTGTCAGAGCTGTCTGCTGGAAACTTCGCCCCAAAAGGCAGTACCTGCTCCTATTTATAGCTGGGAGAGTCCATGCGTGCGTGGGTAAATTACCATAACAGGATTGCAGAGTTATTAAAATTTTCATGAATTAAATTTTGCAAAATTATTCTAATATACATTTGAACATTCTCGGAGGCTAAACAATAACTCATTACAGTGTCTCTGTTTATGCTTACCTTATTTGTTCTTTTCCTAAATATTCTATATTTACTTTATGGTTGCTTTTTGTATATTTAATGTTATTATTATCAAATATTTCCTTATTGCTTGAGTTAGTAGACAATCTAACTTGGACGGATTTATGAAAACTATGTAAAATAGGTGAAGGACTAGATTCATTGTTAACGTATTTATTGTTATGTAGAATTTTGGTATATAGTCTGTAATAAACAGTACAAAAAGTCGAAGGAGAATGTAGACCACTTCAGCAATGGTAGTTGTGGTAATTTTTACTTCGTAATCTTTGAAAAATTTAATCTGTTCTTTTCTTGATAGGTCTATGTTACTTGGACTTGTTTTACGGTAGAGCATGACGCCGTCAATATAAAATTCGAAATTTCTAATATTTAAAACTTGCCAACCATATTACGCAGCAAAATAGATTAGGCAAAAAGAACTAAAGTTATAAGAAAACTTTATGCCGCAATTTCCTAAATGTTTTATTATTATTATTGTATTCATTATAAAACTTTTTAGGAAGAGATATTTCTTCTGCTCCCAAGAGTGTTGTTAAATAAATGTTGTAAGCGCTGTGCACACTTCAATATTCAGGTGGTCCTCCGAAAGTCAGTGTGTAGCGCAAAACCTTTGGCTTATATATAATAATAGTTCATTGTACTATTTAGATGTCTTAGCCATAACTATAAATAATTAACTGCTGGACCTCGGTTAGGGACAAATTCTACTCATATATAATATAGATTCAGATATTGTTATTAATAATGACTGAAAATAATCCAATATATATTTAAAATAACACAATATCAAATACGGGTAAACAGTATTAGAAAATCTAAGTTAAATAAGATATCTTTCTCAAAATAGCTTTCTTACCTAATTCATAATCTCAGAAATTACATCGAACACCGACCAGATGAGGCCGGTGGACATGTTATTTATTTATTTCTAAATACATGTATTATTGTATTAATTTTATACGAATATCTCTCTGCCTATCTAAAGCGATTTTAACTAAATTCATACGGAGGTTAGGATTCCAGTCATGCTCATTTCTTTATTTATTTCAACAGTAAAACATGCTAATCCCCATGACGTCTTAATATTATTTTCTCATCTTTAAAATATTTACTACGTTGCATCTGAAGCGAACAAAGATGACCTTGTCTGTTGTGTTCCTATATTTACTTTTTCATATATTCATCCTTATTACATTTGATGAAAAAATAACGTTGCCACTAGTGTTGTTGTCTTCGTCTTTATCATTATTCCTTTCGAATTTTCTCATTCAGCTTCTTGATTTTGTGTTGATTTAGCATTAATTATTTTTCTTGTTATCATCATTGTGCTGTTTTGTTAACTCTGATTATGGTGGTTGTAATGGTGATGATGATGTATTTTTATCTTTCGGTTTTTGTGCTTCTCATATATTTTTGTCTTTTCTAGGCCACGCTATTTTTGCATATTTTTTATATCATATTCTTTATATTTTTTTGCTTTTAAATTTATTCCATTTGTGTAATACTTTCTTTTTACATTATTTGTATCAGGTTTTTCTCATTATTCTCCTTTATTATTTTCCTCCTTTTCGTTATCTTCTTCTTCTTCTAATATATATATTTCCTTTTCTTCTACATCATCTGTTTCTTATTCTCTTTCTTTTTCTCTTTCTTTTTTCTTCTCTTTCTTCTCTTTCTTATTCTTGTTTTTCTTCACGTTTTCCTCTCTTTCTTTCATACATCATCTTCCACTTCTCTTTCGTCTATTTCTTCTATTTCTTCTTTTACTTCATCTAATTCTTCACATTCTTCTCTTACCTCTACTTCTTGTTTTCTTCTTCTCTTCTTCATCTCTTTTTCTTCTCCATTTCTCGTTCTTTTACTTCTTCTCTTTCTTCTTCTTCTCTTTCTTCACTCTCTTCTCTTTTTCTTCTCTTTCTTCTTCTTTTCTTTTCCCTTTTTCTTCTCTTTCTTCGTCTTAATTTCCTTCTTCTTTACTTACTTTTTCACCTTCTGCTACTTCTCTTTTATGTTGTTGTTCTTATTATTCTTTTTCTGCTTCTTCTTCACTTCTTCTGTTTAAGCCCCACATTTATTTCTCTTCTTAGTCATCTACCAATAATTTACATTATTACTAATAATTCAAAATTAAATATTTCAATACGATGTTTGTCTGTGGTACAGACGTTATTAATTCCTTCTTTCCCCTCTCGCATTCACTAGCTAAACGCCGTCGCTCCTGCCGACATTTCTTACAATTTATACTGTAATTATTATTGCATTTGCTTTCCTCTTTATGTTGTATTACCATTTTTTCTTTTCATTGTTGCGATAAGAATTTCGGTAATTAGGTTTCCAATTTACGCAGCCTCCTTCTGCCATCTTATCTGTCGCGGTGTTTATTCGATTTCTCATTTCCAAGAAATATATTACTGATACTGATGACATACGTCAAAATAGTGGTTCCCAGTGAAGCCGTTTTTAGGAATGGAGGTCAGAGCAAAGACAGATAAATAAGCGGAAGGAAAAGGTTGATTTGAATATAAAAGACATGCTAAGATAAAGGGAAGTTATGAGGTAGACTTAATAGAAAGAGAAAGGGAGATAAAATAAAGACAGAAGAAAGACAAAGTGAATAAGTGCGTGGAAAGAAGAAATGACTTAAAACATAGATACAGACATAAGGGTAGATGGAAAGATATAAAATTCAGAGAGAGACAGAGAGAGACAGAAAGAGAGAGATAATTTTTTTTTAAGCTTATCACCCCAAGCAAGGCTGGAGGCCACTAGCACGCAAGGGGTTACAGAAGGTTTGGAGGAAGAGCAGATAGGAGTGGTAAAGGAGAGGATGTGGAGAAAGATAGTGGATCTATCAAGGCAAGGGGTTTACAGAAGATTTGGAGGGATAGCAGATAGGAATGAAAGGTGAAAGTATGTGGAGAAGGTAAGTGGATAGATCAAGGCAACTGGAGATGTCGATTGACGTTACACTTAAATAGTTGGAGATTGTATTTGTCAGGGAAACAGGGATAAGGAATGTAGTTCCACAGGCGAGATGTGCGAGACAAGAAGCTATTGGAGTAGAAGAGACGTCTACATCCAACAGTTTCAACGGTGAAGGGGTGGGAACGGGATGCCAGCCTCGTAGGACGTTTAAATTCATGAGGCCTAGGAACCAGCGAAAGCAGCTGCTCGGGGCAATTGCCGTGAAAGTATTTGTAAAAAAAGACAGAGCGAGGCAACGGCGCGTCTGTGAGAGAGCGACTGCAGACGAAATGACAGATCAGGGCCAATTACATTGCATATCCGTCTTTCGATCTTATCAAGAACCCTGAAGCAAACAGCAGGGACCCCAGACCATATATGGCAGCAATACTCCATGCAAGGGCGAATGGTCGATTTATAGATTTGGAGGATCGATTCCGGGGAGAAAAATTTCCTGGCTTGGCACAGGGAGCCAACTTTCCTTGCGGTGGATGATGCAATTAACTCGATGTATTTGTTCCATCTCAGATCAGCGGCCAGCGTGAGACCGAGCAGCCGCAGAGAGGAGCTCTCGAGAAGTTGGTCTTCAGACATTCTAATGGGATGCAGGGATGGATCCTTGTGGTGGTTTATAGAGAGCAGTTTTGTTTTAGAGGCGTTAAAGTTAACCATCCATTTCTTGGCCCAGTAGGAATATAGCGATACGCAGAAAAACAAGAGAAAGATAATAATGTAAGATGAGTAATACGTGGTAGATTACTACGTATTTCACAGATTATACAAGAGAATATTTCACAGAAAATACAACTTTTCTTTTTTCTGGTAGAATTACTCAATCTATACAGACTGTTAATAATTTCTCAGTTTTAATAAAAAACGAAAGATTAATAGTCAATCAAATATGTATAGCCA